>SNQJ01S0134930.1:0-25600 GCA_010110895.2 Picea sitchensis
CGAGAATCATGCATTCTCGTAGGCAAATATACTAGCAGCCTGCAAACAGTCCTCAAAAATGTGATTTCTGGAAAGAGATGAAGGTAACTTTTCTCAGGAAAAAGTTCTAATGAAGAGCCTGAATACACCATCATCAATACATCATCATGATGAACAAAATCATGGGTAACAGGAGGGTAAAATATCTAGATCTTCAGGGTTATATCATAGGTTGAGGAACCTGGTATGATCTAGTCCACTGCATAGAGGTTGTGGAACCTATTTTTTTATTGTGTGGTCGGAATTGTAGTGTGCGCGGTGCCATACTTTGCAAAAATATAAATAAAAGATCCTAAGAAGCCATATCTTTGTGGATGTAGCCCAGGAGGGGATGAACCATGTTAAAACCTATGTTGTGTGTTGTGTTTATTACATATTTACCTTTTGTCAATGGTTAGATGATGAATGGATGAATGAATAAGTTCTATTAGATCTGTTATCTGGTAGATTAGTTAAATTGTATGCATAAAATTAACAGATGAATGAATATTAAGAATAACAGAAAGACCAACCAAATCAAGGCATAAGGAGATGAATTGCAATCCTAGATCCCCACTCTTTCCTATAATGAAATCATCTGAGCATTGCAGTCAGCCATAGAACTATCTCGGGTGAGACTACGCAGTACATTATTTGTGTTTTGTTGCCTTCTGGTTTACCAGGAGGGTCGATAGTTTTAGAGGGTTTTGTTGGAAACCTATTCAAATATGAACCTGGGTCAGCCAAAAAGTATATAGAGAGAGTAATAACCAATAGGTTGATGAGGGGATTTCGTTGTATTCAATTGTTCAAAATATTGAAATTTTTGAATAGGATATGGTTGGATAAAATTTAACCCTTCCCATTGTTGGCCATGTGTTGGGGCAGTGGGTGGAGGAGGATGAGGGAAGGGATAGTAAGGGTTACCTTGGGGATGTCTGTACTAATTTTACAAAGTGAAGGCTCCTCCCATAAGTTTGGGAGTATATGTTGAGGGTGGTAAAGGCACTCCCTGTTGTATGGGTACTAGGTGAATGGGGGGGTAGGTACTAGTGGTCCCATGATTGGAGTGGGGGTGCCATGATTGGTGGTTGATGTGGTGGGGGAGGGTAGTACGGGCTCCCCCCATATGGTGGTTGGTAAGTATTGGCCCCAAATGTGGGTACAGATTGAGTATGTGGGTGAGTATGGGCCATGGAACCAATCAACCCATCGGTAATGTGCGATGTTCCTAGTTTGTATTGACCAAATGGTAAAGGGAGAGGAGAATCTGGTAATATGGTATAAAGGTACCAAGATTGAGAGTAGGTTAAGTGAAATTGTCGGGCCTTGGTGATGGCCTCGTCTTTTGTTTGAGGGAAAGTAGTGGCCATATACTTAGCGAGGAGAGGGACTAGTGATTTGAGGAACCAGTCTAGTTGTTTTTATGGGGTAGTATCTGCTTTGCAAATACTTCTTGTTCTTCACCATTCATCAATGTAGTCAGCTATATGGGTGGTCAAGGTTTTCTTGAATTATTATACGATTTACAAGCCAATGTCATGGCATACTAAGAGTTGTAAGAAGGATAAGAAGGATTTTTCCAATGAATCAAAGATTGAGTGGGACCTAGCTTTCTCATCTACATACCAGTTAACAGAGGGACCAATGAGAGTTATTTGGAATAGTCATAAGTGAACTAAATATTCCATGATGCTACTGGAAGAACACCATAGATGAAAAGACATGATGTGATTGGCAGGGTCTTATTCGGGCTTTCCTTCGAATTTTGGAATATCAGAAGGTAGCTTAGTAGGCATATTTGGCCAAGTGGGGTCATGTAATATGGAATCATTCGTTTTTTTGGTCAAATATGGGATATTGAAAGATGTCAAGTATGGCATGGAAGGGAGAGTATTGTCCATGTTATGTGATGGTTGGTAAAATGTTCCTTGTGAGGAAGGTTGGGATCTTGTTTCTTGTGAAGAAGGTTTTTCTCTGCCTCCTTGTGGAGGAGGACCAATGGATGAGTTGGTATGGGTATTAGTGCCTGGAAAAGTATATCCAATAAATTTTGATCCTAAGACCGTGGAACTTACTAGTGTATGTGAAGGTTTTGATGATTTATCTTCCAAGTGGGGGACACCTCATGCTATCCCCATTTTGTGTATAACTAAGGAGATCATGTCTTGAGGCCCTCAGGTTGCAAATATGGAGTTTCGAGAGACTACATGATTAACAATACCCTTTTGCACAAATGGAAAAACCACTCACCACCATAGATGGTCATAGGTTTCTAGATGGCATCCACTGCACCAGCTGGCTTCTGAAAGGTAGTGGGATTTTCTCCATGAGGTACAAGTTAGTATTATGGTGATCATCATTTAAATATTCAATCCATTTGATTATGTTGTATCTTATATTGCTCTAGATTTCATGATATATGCTTGGACATTATGCCTTTTTCCCTGCTTCACCTTGGTGGTTGACATTGTGCCTTAGTAATTGGTCTTCCTTGGGAATGAGTTTGCTACTAGGAACTCCCTTAATGAGCCATCACACTATTCCCAACCATACTTACCACTTTCCATCAGTATTCCCCTCCATTTTCTTATCTCTTGGGATTTTAGGGTGTATTGACCCAAGAAAGGGTTGTCCCTCATTCTATGGGAAGAAGGGGATAAAGGCCTAGAGGGGTTGGTGTTGGGTAAAAGATAAAGTCCTTATATAAACCTTCCATATGCTTCACCCAGGGATCACCCAAGAAAGAAATGAAACACTTATCTTTGAGTAAAGGGGACCTGCAATATAATAAAGAATGATTGAAAGGTTAGTTGAAGGATAGGAGGTCTCATCATGACCTGACCTATCACATCCATGGATATCTAGTGGTATGACATTGTCATCATCTAGTCACCAAACTAGGGCAATGACTTTCAGTTGCATGGCTGAGAGAAAGGGGGTCTCATCTCGAGCCAACCTTCTCATTTCCACTAGGTGTTTGTGAGTGAAATTTCCCTCATCTGGTCACTATGCTAGAGCAGTGACCTTCAACCTCTCCTTATGCTATATTGAAAGAAAATGAAGAAACAAAGATAAAATGCAATTGATGGGCTTGGAAAAAGTGCATTGCGGACGAAGGTACCACTCACTCTCTACAAAGGCACCCATGAATGAGACATTATGACCCATTGTATGTCATGATCCCTATGCCCATTGAGTCTTGACCCCATCCATTTCATCCACTTTGCATGGCTTAGAGAGGGATCTCTTGGAAAATCGCCTTGACCTAGGGCAATATCTACCCAAAAGTACACCTCATCAACCCTCCCATATTCAAGCTTGGCAAGTCGCATATTGTCTCTGAGTTATTAATTGTTTGATATAGTGATCTTTGATGCACATTCTTAGATGGATTATTTAATGATTATATTCACTTATCATTATGTTATGACTTGATATCCTTGGAGGGTGTGCTCATTTGTCTTTACAGGACCTAGTTGGTAGACAGTTTTTTCAGAACAAACCTAGCTTGGGCTTCCATGGGGCTACAGTCCCACAGGTTGCATGTCAGGGTCCTGCATGATGGATGCGAGAGATCAGACTTGGAATTTCTTTATGGTGACTTAGACGACCTAGCCTATCCCTCACTTGCCAAACAATTTTCCCAGGAGGGGAAAAACGTCCTATTTTGATCTTGACATCATGCTTTTGGGGCTAGGGCATGGTGGTGAGGTGCCACTCTTGTGACACATGGAAGTTTTGAGGAGAAGAAGGTATTCACCATGATTATATTTATTAGATTCTTTACATGTGGCCTTTGGAGGCCTACCCATGCTTCTCCAACACCAACTACTTCCTCAAAGTGGAAAAACGTCTCCTAAAGGGGTGACGTCCTCCTAAATTAGGGTTTTATTTACGCAAAAAGTGAAATTTTAATTGAATTGTTTAATATTACTTTGTTAAGGGGGAAATATTAGGGTTGTTGACCCCTAATATTATGTTTTACTCCTTAATTTGTGGATAAGTCATTGATGGGTGTTCTATATGCACTAAAAACACACTAAAAACCCTCAATTAAATTGTCAACCCGGGGTAAGTAAACTTAGAGTTGTAGCAAAATATATGCCAAGGTAGAAGGATAAGTAGTAGTATAGTCTAACTAAGGAAGTGGCTATCTAAGGCTAATCCATTCAAACGAAGTTATCTAATGAGAAACCCCTACTAAGCAACTTTAAACTATATAACGTAAGTACTTTTGAACCAAGGATCGATGGATAGTTCTAGGAAAACAAATGAAAACCCTACTAAGAAAACTAACTGAATCATGAAAATATGCAAAAGAAAACTATTTAAGCATAACAAGAAACAAATAGCAACAACAAACTACTTTAACTAGTCTACTTAAATTCAATAAACAACTATCATGTGAAAGCAAGTAAATAAACAAGCAACTATACCATCAAAGAAAGAATAGACAAGTAAGCAATTAACCTATTAAAACAAGTAAACAACTAACTAATCTAGGATAACTTCTACTGCAAGTAAACTAATTAAGACTACTCAATAAGGAACTAACTAAGCTAGGAAGCAAGTGAACTCTATTCTTAATACAACTATTTATAATTCATAAAAGGAAATCTACTTAATTGAAAACAAAGAGTAACTAACAACTAATCCTTGATCTATGATAAACAAACTACTCTTTAATCTATCAAAGCAAGACGACTAGCTATCCAACAAAAGCAAGAAAGCTATTTTTTGATCTATGAAAGCAAGAAACTATCTTTTAACCTATGAAAACTCAAATATAGTGTTTATGATTGTGTGAATGTCTTTGGTGTCTTATAATATCACGATGGAACTTAACAATGAAAGATAATTCAAGAGGGATGAACTCGATATTGACTTCAATAGAAAAATGAAAAGTATGAATTAGGCAATCTAATGAAAACTTAGCCATTACGGAAACAACATCAATTACCCTGCATATCCATGTGATTATGTAATCATGCATTAATCATCAACAGTATAATGAGATTATAAAATTCGATTGCACTCTATGCTATGTAAGCAAACTCTTAACTAAAGTCAATCATTAACTAGAAATTGGGATTGCAACCTAAATCTAAAAAATAAATTGCATAAAGTAAAACTAAGTTGGACCTATTTCAACAATTCAAATTGCAAAAAGGAAAATGCTTGTAAACAGAAATTAAACATGATTCTAGCAAGTAAACTAATGAATAAATTAATTAACAACTAGTTAAGCAAAATCTAAACAACAATTAAATAGGCAATCTACAAATAAAAACTGAATCTAACCCTATCCATCCACCGAAGCCTTGTGAAAGAAAACATAAATTAAAATTTGGTTCTACTCTGTTTCAAACTCTGTTTTAAACTTGATTTTAAAAGCATAAATAAAATACAATCTAATATTTAATCACACACAAGGTTAGTGTATAAGTTTGCAAACGTGTTCCTATTAACTACAAAGTTCCTACATATTAACAAAATACTTCATACTAACCTGCAAAAGATAACTTACACAGTTAAACTATAACAACAAATTATATGACAAAGAAACAAAATAGCAATTTCATATACAGGAAATAAAATAAAAGACATCTAAGCTATGAAATTCATAAATAACACATAGATCAGTTACCAGACTATTGGTGGGCCCCCCAGCGAGTCGTGGTCACTTCTCAAAGGCACACCACGAACTCAGCAAATCGATTTCACCATTAAAACTCAAAAACGATGTTTTATATATTTATGGCAATGGAAAATGGAAAAAACAGAGGAAAAACATATTTGTTCCTAACACACTACTTCGTCAGCTACTTAACTATTGTATGACCACCACGGTGGTATTTATAGGCTTTATAGACCAAGAGGTCAACCATTGGAGGGTCAAACCTCTTCTATAAACAATAAATTACATTAATGGTGCCCTAACTGCCGAAATGGAGCGAGCCAATAATCACCCCGCTCAACAACCCAAACCGAGTTGTCAAGAGTTCAGTAGCTAGAGGGGCAAGCATGAGAAAAACCCATGTTCCTGATTCACCCATCACTGACCACCAATACCATAACCACCAAATCTCCCATCGTTTTTGTGCAGGACAGAGTGTCGGACGGAGTGTTGGACCAAGTACCAGATTGAGTACCGGATGGAGTGTCGGACTGAGTGCCGAAAGCAGAAACGTGATGTGATTTTTCCCTGTAACACCAAAAAATGTGAATTAGATCTCTAGAAACATAAAATCATATTGAATCATACTCAAGATCATCATAAAACATGAATTATGCATACTTGGTGGGATCATAGCATTTTGGCACAAAATCCCTTCAAAAACTTCTCCAAAACATGAAAACACATATATACATTCAGCAAAAGTATCTAATAAACGTCATAAAACTGATCATATCTCGGGCCCAACATTACCCCCACACTTACGATTTTGCAAGTCCCACTGCAAACAAAAAGAAATTACCCCTCGTGACTAAGCTTGTTGAGGAGGATCAGCTTTGGAAGCTTCTCCTTCTTTCTGTGAAGACTTTGCCTTATGCCTCTTGTGTTGTTTCAATTGTGCTTTGAGGCTGTGGTTGGATTTGGTCATCTCATCAACCAACCATTGAAGGGAGTTTACCTTTTCTTGGAGGAATGCATTATCATGATGAAGGTGTGTGTCTATTGTCTTCCTTTCTTCCAACTGTTGGAGGAGCTGATAATTCTCTTTTTGTAGCTTCTTAGTGGCTAGGGAAGAATAAGTTATTTTAGAGGAAGGATTAGATCCTTTGAGAGATGTGGACAATCTATCATTCTTAGGATCTAGAGTAGGCATGGGTGAAGTAGGAGTAATAGGGGATTGATAAGGAGAGGTAGGTTTTGACTTTGTCTTTCTTTGTTGCTCTAACCCATCCGTAGAAACTTCCCTAAGTCTCTTGTGAGGGCTCTCAAGATTGGAAGACACTTGGATAGGATCTGAAGCATGCAAAGGTTTTGCATAAGGTTTTGTTCTTGTGCTCCGGGTACTTTTTCGAAAGGGTCCTTTACCAAATCGATTGGCTCCCCTCATATTTTTGGGAACTATGGGAAAGTCTTATTGAATCACTTCTTGAATCTTTTTAGGTGTGGGATCAAGAGATATTGAAGGCATTGGGGGGTTAACAATATGCTTCTTTTGATATTTACTCTTGATCTTTTTACCTGATGAGGAGGCAGGGGTTTCAAAAAGATTATTGTATTTTTCTGGTAAGGAAATGGTTTGTGCAAGGGGATTTGGAGTCCTTAGAGAGTGAGGCTTGGATGGAGAGACAGTCCTTAGGCCAAGTGGCTTTTTGCTAGTCTTAATTGTCAAGTGAGGGTTTGCAAATTGATAAATAAATTCATCCCAAGTTTGCCCCTGTTTCTCTAATTCGGCTAGAACAAGGAGTTTTATTAAGCCATGGTGAAAGAGGCTTTTTTGGGGGTTAGTTACATTCTTCCTCACTTGAGAGGACATCTTCTCCAAGATCTTTAGAAAGTAGAAGGGAAAATTCAAAGGTTTTTTTAACTGGAAATGAGCTAGAAATCTGAAATGACAGGCTTTGAAAGTGGAATATCTACCTTCGCATGTGATCAACCTCATGATGACGATGAGAGTTTTGATCAATTCCTCCTTTATCCATTCCTTAGATTATCCTTTTTCTCCTGAAATGTTCTGGAATTCGGGCTTAACAACCCTGTTATAACTTGATCGTAGCAACTGGTGGTTTTTGAACCATCTATCTCCCATTCTTGGAAGCTTCATGGCTGCATCAATGGAATCTTCTGAGACCCCAAAGGATAGAGACCCCATGCGCGTTGTATTCCCATCGAAAAATGAGGGAAAATTACATGGAGATGCCATCATCGTGGCCCTGCAAGTTAGACAAAAATGGCCCCCAGCTTGCGCGCAAAAACACCTCTCTGCATTGTGCAAATTAAGGAATGGAAAAAAGATCTGCATAGGAAGAGGGTTCATACCTCTTGGGCATTGTGATGAGGTGAAGAGATGGACAGAGGCAAAATTCACCAAGAGAGGGTGTGATTGGGCCAAGGGATGGCACGAATTGAGCACGAGCCGAACACGATTTGAACAGGGAAAGAAATGGCAGAGGTTGAGCGCAATTTCTTAACACAGGGCAAGGAAAATGGCAAAGTGAATTGGGATAATAGGTTACCCAACACGTATTTGAATGTGCCTATGGTGGAGTTGGTTGCACACATGTGCGCACGAGCTGCCATGTGTGGGAAATTTTGAATTCGAAGGATTTTTTTTTGGGTGGGGGGCAAGTTTAATGATGCACAGTTAGATCAATGTCCAAGTCCTTTGACTTGGAAATTTGATCATGAACATTTCTAAAGTTTGCATCTTCACTCTTAATTTCCTGCAACCAATTTAATTGAATGTCATTGATTCCTGGTTATTTGGAATTGTGGACAATTACTGGTGTGTAATTCATATGTCACTTCGTTCGGCACCTCATACAACATTTTATATGGCACCTCATACGACACTTCATATGGAACCTCTATGTTAAACACATTTTTATCACTTGTAATGGATAGCCTGCAATATTGAAATGTTTTTGACAATCACAGTGGTTAAGAGCAGAGGCAGAATGCTCCATTGTTGTTGATTTTGCCACCATGATCAATGAATTCTCTTGCATAGGGAATGTAATGTCAAAGAACCTACAATGAACAGGTTATAGCAAGCATAAGACATGTAATGTCAAACCTACAATGTACATCTTGTAATGAGAAATAAACCGATAAAAGTGGTATGTTAAATATATGTTCAGAAATTTATAACACATAGGAGTTTAGCACTTCAAAAATAAAATGACTATTAATGTAATAACCTGTATCATGGAAATAATACAAAAATTCTTGCAAAGATTTATTTCTCCAGGTAATGATCATTTGTCAGATCATGAACCCCTCCCCCACACCTAAGTATTGTGACACCTCACAATCAAAAGTATAGGAAACCACTCAGTTCCCCTAATAGCCAAAGATTTATAGTATGACAAGTGTAAAGATAAATTTCACAGATTGGTCTGACGAGATGGTTAGAAAATGGCCCCACCTATAGGATAAGAGATCCTATATATAGATAAGAAGAGGTAGGCGAGAGAGTTTCAAGATAGTCTCAAAGTTAGTTCCCAATGGAAAATTTATGGAGTTCATTAACCTTATCTTAACCATACATACTTCATGTCAGCTTTGTCTGCAAGTAATGTCGTACATCAGGAAAAGTTTAAATTTATTATTTATTTTTGTCATATTTCCATCTTCGCTAGGTAGAATGCCTCACTTCTAGCATGCTTGTTCAGTACTCCGACGGGTTTACCTAGTCATACCAGAGGCCGATACCCACTGCTAGCATACATGTTCAGTATCCTGGTGGGTTAGCCTCTTACACCCTCAGAGACTGGCCCTCCATCTTTTAATATTTTAGTATAAGATTTCTTTATGCAAGAAGATGGGGGGACAACTCTGAAAACAAATTTTTCTTTCTTTTTCAATTGGTATGGTATTTATGTTAGAGGATGACTTTCCATTATATTACTTAGTGATTGTCCCGATTTAGGGGGTACTTAAGCAGATGTGGCCTATCTAAAGATATGATATAATCAATCTATTTAGTGTGTAGTGGATGGTACCATTGAGAAAAAACAGAAAGGTATCTCTATGCTCAACCAACTTTCTTCTTTTGTAGTTATTGTGATGTTTCCATGACTAACCGCTAATTAGACCTCCTTGCTACTCTTTAATAAAGACACTTTACTCACTTAATCAGGTTTCTTGGAAAAACCTGTACGAGAGACCTCTAAGCTTTATGGTTATGGTATCACTTCATTATACAGTGGTGAAGAGTTTCAAGAGCACTTGCTTTAGAATGCCTTAAGAAAATCAACATTTCTGCAAAAATATGGCTAATTACAGTAAGTCAACATTCATTTGATGCTTAGCAGACAACAAAATTCAAGTGTAACAATGTTTTTAAATATTTCCTTGAAGTTGTCTACTCTTGGTGAAATAAATACTTACAAAAATCTCTAGAATTTCCTTATTAATGAAATTCAAAAACTATTTACATATGTACAGTAGAAAATTCAAAAAAAAAAATCAAGAACAAGGGGGGACTTCCCCATCTACTAAGGCCAATGCCTTGTTCGTTGACATGACCTATAGAAAATCCTCTTTGGAAATGGGCTTATGATAAAATTTGAGTCGGTGTCCATTTACTACAAAGGAGACTTGTCCATCATCAATTGTTTTAATTTTTACAACTCCATTGTCATATACAGTGTCTACCTCGTAAGGGCCCAACCACTAGGTGGTGAGTTTTCCTTTGAAGGTTTTGAATCAGGAATCAAACAATAGATCCCAATCACCAGGTTGGAAGTGTTTCTTCTTAATAAACTTGTCATGTCACTTTCTCCTCTATTTTTGGACTAATATTGTTCGTTGGATGGCATCTTGCCTGATCTCATCCAACTCATTCAATTGTAGGGCTCATTGTTTTTGAGCCTCATCTAAGTTCAATCCCAATTTTGTGGCAATACGGAAAGTCATTACTTATAATTCTATTGGTAGAAGTACTTTTTTATCGTACACTAGCTCATAAGGGGTAAGCCCAGTGGTGTTCCTCCAGGTGGTCCAGTATGCCCACAAAGCCTCTGGAGGCCTATCATCCCAATCCCGATGATGTAATTGAATAGTCTTGGTCAAGATAGCTTCCAGGAATTTGTTTGTATATTCTACCTGACCATTGGCTTGTGGGTGGTATGGAGAAGATTTACAGTGTTTAATCCCATATTTCTTTGTTAGCTCTCTCATCAGCTTGGAAGTGAATTGAGTGCCTTCGTCTGTAACAATTTCATGAGGGACACCGAAGCAGGTAAATATGTCTTCACAGATGAATTCGACAATAGACTTTTCTATAGCCCTGAATAGGGATTTTTCCTCTACCCACTTGGTGACATAGTCCGTACAAACCAAAATATAGTTCTTTTTATGGGACATGGGTGAAATTGGTCCTACAAAGTCAAGGGCCCATTTTTTGAAGGGTTCTATCATAACTTGGGCACATAAAGGAATTTCGTCAGCTGACGTAGGTCTTCCTATCCTTTGGAAACTATCACAACTTCTCACATACTTGGTAGCATCTTTGAAAATGATAGGCCAATAATAACCCAGATGTAACACCTTATATGTTGTACGTTTGTCAGAAAAATGGCCACCACATGGTCCATCATGACAACTTCATAGTATTTATGGTACCTCATCCTCTCGTATGAATAATCAAATCAATACCTGTGCAAAAAAATGGCATGACCAACCCAAGAGTAATTAACACTCTGTGTAATAATTTTACGCTTTTCATGAGGTGACAAATGAGATGGTAACTTCCTAGTAGCCAGATAGTTTACCATATCTGCAAACCATGGGGTATTGACAGAAAGGGAAAAAAAGTGTTCATCTGGGAAACTATCGTCTATGGGGATATCATCATCATCCTCATTTTTTATTCGGGAAAGAAAATCAGTTACCACATTATCCTTTCCAAGTCGGTCAAGAACATTGATATTAAATTCTTGTAATAACAGGAGCCACCTAGTCACTCGACCATTATTTGTGGGTTTATTCATGAGAAATCTAATGGAGGAATGATCTATATGTAGAATACTTCATAGCTTGTAATGTAATGACGAAAATTGTTAATATCATGAACAACTTCCAAGAATTCCTTCTTGGTAGCTGTATAGTTTAACTCGGTAGGGGACAAGTTCTTGCTCACAAAATAAATGGCATAGGACTACTGGTCCTCTTTCTTCCCTAATACCCCTCCTATTGCGGTGTCAGAGGCATCAATGGATATGTGAAATGGGAGAATCCAAATGGGCACTCTAAGAACTGTACCATAGACAGCTTAGCTTTCAAGGTTTCAAAGGCAGTTTGACACTGCTCAGTCCAAACAAAATCAACATCTTGTATTAGTAATCCAAACATAGGTGCAACAATCTTTGTAAAATTTTCAATAAATCGTCGGTAGTATCTGGCATGTCCAAGAAATATTCTCACCTCTTTTTGAGTCTTGGGGGGTGGAAGTCTGACGATGACCTCAATCTTTGCAGGATCGATTTTTATTCCTTCGTATGAAACATGATGTCCTAGAACCACAACTTCAGTTAACAACATTTTACATTTTTCATGACTTAGAGATAGGTTCATTTCTTGGCATCTGATGAGGACTTTTTCTAAGTTGTCTAAGGCTTCCTGGTAAGTGTTTCCATAAACTGTGAAGTCATCCATGTAGACCTCCACACAATCATGAATAAGATCAACAAATATCCCTAGTACTGCTCAATGAAACGTAGCAGGAGCGTTACATAATCCAAATGGTAAGACCCTGTAGGCATAGGTGCCCCAAGGACAAGTAAATGTAGTCTTGTCCTGGTCATCGGGGGCTATAAGAATCTGATTGTATTCGTTGTACCCATCTAAAAAGGAAAAATACTTCTTTCTAGACAAGGTATCCAGAACTTGGTCAATGAAAGGAAGAGGAAAGTAGTCTTTCCGAGTGGCTTTGTTGAGTTCCTAGAAATCAACACAAATTCTCCATTTCCCGGTCACATTATTTGGAGCCACTACAAGTGGGGATACCCACTTACTGTCAGAGATGGGATAAATAAATCTGACATTTAACAACTTTTGGATTTCCTCCTTGAATATATCTTTGAGTGTTGGGTTCATCCTTCTCTGGGGTTCCCTAACAGGTGTTACTTCCCCTTGGGTATATATGTGATGGATGCATGTGTCAGGGTGTATACCCTTCATGTCAGTGTATTCCCAGACGAATGCTCCTGATTGTTCTTTAAGGATACTTACTAACTGTTTCTATTGGTCTGCATCTAGTCCGGAGTTTATATGTAAAAATTTCCCTGGACTAATCTCGTAGGGCATAGTATAGGACATAGCAGACTCATCTATCTCAAAGATAAAAGATGTAGAAGACAAAATGGAGGGGTCCAATTGTTCCTGAAATTATTTCCCAAACATGTACTCAAATTGGGGAAAAGACTGTGGAAAATCCACACATGTGATAGCAGAAATAAACTGGTTTAGCACATTTTCCGTTGTGTGCTCCTGAAGTGCCCATGCATGGTCACTTGGCAATACAGGTTCTTCCCAGTCCTCATTCTCGTATGGACACTCAATCCACCATAGATTTTCCATGATAGGTTGAGTTGGAGGGTAGATGGTGAGCTTCTGGATAGAAAGCCCATTTAAGATGGTCATTTCTCCCTCTCTACAGCCAATAAATGCATTGGTTGTGGCTAACCAAGGTCTTCCCAAAATGACAGGATGGCCTTTGGTAGGGTCCTTTGAGTGAATGACAAGAAAATCTACTGGGTATTCCCATCAGGCTAAAGTAACCATGATATCATCTAAAATTCCTTCAGGTATAATTCTAGTCTTATCTACTAATTCCAA
The DNA here is from genome assembly GCA_010110895.2 of Picea sitchensis. NCBI lineage: Eukaryota > Viridiplantae > Streptophyta > Pinopsida > Pinales > Pinaceae > Picea > Picea sitchensis. The sequence goes on from SNQJ01S0134930.1 coordinate 13,538, forward strand.
AATGGTTGGGGTAGACCTAAGAAGAGGTTGTAATTGTAATTTCTCCAAGGTAGTAGTGGTCATAACATTTATGTCTGCCCCTAAGTCTGTGAGAGTATTCTCAATGGAGACCTCATTAATGGTTATGGTCACTATGGGGTTTCCAGGGTTCCCATATTTTGATAGCTTTGGTTTTTGTGATATGTATTCAGAAAGATCTCATATCAAGTGTACTGTAGGAGGGTCTGTTTGCTTCCTACCTGGCTTCTTAGAACACAATTATTTGACTACCTTACTGTAGATTGGAATGTCTTTAATGGCTTGAAACAGGGGAATCTTGACATAAATATTCTTCAATTCATTCAAGATGTCAAATTTTGGTCGAGCGGTAGCTTTCTCTATTACCAATCTGTCTGGATAAGGAGGGGCCTCTGTGCTTTGTGAAGGCTTATTTTGGGGAAGCTTAGGTTCTTGGTTCTTTGAGATAATAACATCTTCCCACCTAGTGTCATATGTGGGTTGTTTGGTGGTTTCTTCTTCTTCTTCTTCCTAGATGACTACTAAAGGTCTCTTCCTATCCAGAACTTTTCCCAATCTTAGTTGGATTTCCTTTAATGGAACAGGAGTAATAACACATGTCGAGAAGGCCTGCATCTCAACATTATGAATAGGTTGAGGGTGCTTGTTATTAGTATTGGGAAATGGTTATGCCAGTAATAATGTCGGTCTTGGGGAGCTTGCATTATGATATTGTAGCGATTTTTTTTGTGGAATAGGAGGTAGAGGTGGTGGAACAAAACTTGGCAGAAGCTGCGGAATGTTCGGTGGAAACTGGGATAAGGATGGTTGGACATAGGGACAGGTGGATCTTGAGGGTTTCCTTGGTTATTCCCTCCTCTCCATCCTTGAGGCCAAGGATGTTGGTATTGAGTAAACCAATTTTTCCAACTTGGTGAGTTCCACTGTTGTTGTTGTTGGTAATAGGGTGGAACTTGAGATTGTAGATCTGGGTATGTGGGTTGGTTCCTAGGCTGCCATGGCCTCCTATGTGCATAAGAGGAATCCCCAGGATCTCCATTCCTATAGATGGCTAATAAACCGGGAAATGATGGACATTTCTCAGTTGAATGGTCTTCTATACAGAAGCCACAAACTGAAATGTTATCTAATGGGAATTCCCTTGAGGAATGCATCTTCCTGCATCTTGGGCAATATATGCTCATTGCTGCATTTTACTCCTCCTGTTTCTTTTTAATTTTGAGGGTGTCCAACCGGGAACCTATCATGCTTAAGATTTCTATCTTGAATTTCTCTATAAGTTTCCCTACCTCTTCTCTCATGATACCACCTGAACTAACTGATTGTAAGCTTCTATTATAAGGGTCCCAAACATTATTTACTGTTTTGGCTCTACTCCTTGAGTAATTTTTACACATTTCAGATATTTTGGCAAACGTTTTATGGGAGATGTCACATGATTCCATCAGGTTAAGCATCTCTAGATATTCTTCTGAAATCCCCTTAAGGAAAAGAACCCTAACTGCATCCTCTGGGAGGTCATGGTATTTTGACTTCTGGGAGATATAACCAAATCGTTCCATATAATCTTCGAGGGTCTCATCTTCTAACTGTTGGATTTTAAAAATGTCATTACGAGACTCCTTGGTCTTGCAGTAGTCTTGGTACTTCTTAAGAAAGATGTATTTCATGGCTTCCCAAGATCTAATACTGGATTCTCCCAATTCCATGAACCATCTTAGTGCAGAGTATTTGAGGGTGGCAGGAAAGAGTTTTAGTTTATGGGCATCTTGTACATATTTATAGCTCCTACACAAGATGTTGAATTAAAATAGGAAGGTGTTTGGATCTTCACTATTTTTACCATAAAAGGTGGGCAGTGATGAGAGAGGAATATTCTTCATGTTGACATTTGGGATGGTGTCCAAAATTGGAAACTCGAAGGTAGTCTTAGTTTGGTTTCTAGTTTCTTCTTCCTCCCTGTGTCTTACATTGTTATGATCCTCCTGATCATCCATGTTGGTTTGATTTCAAAAAAGAGAGCACCTAGGTGGTTTTATCTTTGAAGAGAACACGGTTTCCCTTTGATGGAAAGGTCTTCCTACTGATTGGATGTATGGGACTCTACTCGAGCCGGTTGAGACTATTGGTGCCAAAGTTTATGTGTTAGTTTGAGAGATAATTACATTGGTTGAACTACCAAAAAAAATATTCACTTGCTCAGGGTCTATGATGTCCTCAAAATTAGGATCTCCTAGTGGTGGTGTAAAAGATAGGGTTGTATTGTTTGGTTCTGTGGAAGGCTCAAGTGGTCTTGCCTCCTAGCCCAATATGATTGATGCTTCAATTTCTTGTTCTATAGTGCTCCATGTGTTAGTCTCTTCAGAGACTACTTTATCTCTTTGAGCTAAGTTAGCTCATGTTTTTCGGTATCGGTCTGCGAATCTTATGAGTGGAACATTCCTTCCCCCGAAAAGATCGGAAGGAACCTTGGTTGAAATGTCTAATTTAGATTTAATGTATCTCCCTTTTGGGTCTCTAGGTCTATTCATGAAAGTAAACAAAAGAAAAAATAAAAATCTACCATTGGGTTTCTAGGTATATTCATGAAAGTAAACAAAAACAAAAGGAAAAAACTACCATTGGGTTTGGGAGAGCCTGCAATAGCATATGTGCAGGTTCTTACCTCTCGTCTTAAAGTTACCCCACCACCAATCTAATGCTAAGGTTTAAAAAAGATGTATTTCCTAACTATTTCTTACCTTGATACAACTCCCCAGCAACGACGCCAAAAATGATGGGTGTTCTATATGCACTAAAAACACACTAAAAACCCTCAGTTAAATTGTCAACCCAGGGTAAGTAAACTTAGAGTTGTAGCAAAATATATGCCAAGGTAGAAGGGCTGGTAGTAGTATAGTCTAACTAAGGAAGTGGCTATCTAAGGCTAATCTATTCAAGAAAAGCTATCTAATGAGCAAACACTACTAAGCAACTTTAAACTATATAACCTAAGTACTTTTGAACCAAGGATCGATGGATAGTTCTAGGAAAACAAATGAAAACCCTACTAAGCAAACTAACTGAATCATGAAAATAAGCAAAAGAAAACTATTTAAGCATAACAAGAAACAAATAGCAATAGAAAACTACTTTAACTAGTCTACTTAAATTCAATAAACAACTATCATGTGAAAGCAAGTAAATAAACAAGCAACTATACTATCAAAGAAAGAATAGACAAGTAAGCAATTAACCTATTAAAGCAAGTAAACAACTATCTAACCTAGGATAACTTCTACTACAAGTAAACTAATTAAGACTACTCAATAAGGAACTAACTAAGCTAGGAAGCAAGTGAACTCTATTCTTAATACAACTATTTCTAATTCATAAAATGAAATCTACTTAATTGAAAGAAAAGAGTAACTAACAACTAATCCTTGATCTATGATACGCAAACTACTATTTAATCTATCAAAGCAAGACGACTAGCTATCCTACAAAAGAAAGAAAGCTATTTTCTGATCTATGAAAGCAGGAACTATCTTTTAACCTATGAAAGCTCAAATATAGTGTTGATGATTGTGTGAATGTCTCCATTGTCTTATAATATCACGATGGCACTTAACAATGAAAGATAATTCAGGAGGGATGAACTCGATATTGACTTCAATAGCAAAATGAAAAGTATGAATTAGGCAATCTAATGAAAACTTAGCCATTACGGAAACAACATCAATTACCCTGCGTATCGATGTGATTATGTAATCATGCATTAATCATCAACTGTATAACGAGATTATAAAATTTGATTGCACTCTATGCTATGTAAGAAAACTCATAACTAAATTCAATCATTAACTAAAAATTGGGATTGCAACCTAAATCTAAGAAAGAAATTGCATAAAGTAAAACTAAGCTAGACCTATTTCAACAATTCAAATTGCAAAAAGGAAAATGCTTGTAAACATAAATTAAACATGATTCTAGCAAGTAAACTAATGAATAAATTAATTAACAACTAGTTAAGCAAAATCTAAACAACAATTAAATAGGCAATCTACAAATAAAAACTAAAGCTAACCCTATCCATCCGCCGAAGCCTTGTGAAAGAAAACATAAATTAAAATTATGTTCTACTCTGTTTCAAACTCTGTTTTAAACTTTATTTTAAAAGCATAAATAAAATACAATCTAATATTTAATCACACATGGGGTTAGTGTATAAGTTTGCAAACGTGTTCCTACTAACTACAAAGTTACTGCATATTAACAAAAGCCTTCATACTAACCTGCAAAAGAGAACTTACACAGTTAAACTATAACAACAAATTATATGACAAAGAAACAAAACAACAATTTCATATACAGGAAATAAAATAAAAGACGTCTAAGCTATGAAATTCATAAATAACACATAGAACAGTTACCATATTGTTGGTGGGCCCCCCAGCAAGTCGTGGCCACTTCTCAAAGGCACACCACGAAATCAGCAAATCGATTTCACCATTAAAACTAAAAAACACAACTTTATATAATTATGGCAATGGAAAATGGCAAAAACAGAGGAAAAACGTATTTGTCTCTAACACACTACTTCTTCAGTTGTTTAACTATTGTATGACCACCATGGTGGTATTTATAGGCTTTACATACCAAGAGGTCGACCATTGGAGGGTCGAACCTCTTCTATAAACAGTAAATTACATTAATGGTGCCCTAACTGTCGAAATGGAGCGAGTCAATAATCGCCCTGCTCAACAACCCAAACCAAGTTGTTAAGAGTTCAGTAGCTGGAGGGGCAAGCATGAGAAAAAACCATGTTCTTGATTCGCACATCATTGGACACCAATACCATAACCTCCAAATGGACCATCATTTTTGTGTAGGATGGAGTGTCGAACGGAGTGTCATACCGGGTACCGGATTGAGTACCGAATGGAGTGTCGGACTGAGTGCCGGAAGCAGAAACATGATGCGATTTTCTCTTGGAACACCAAAAAATGTGAATTGGATATCTAGAAACATAAAATCATACTGAATCATACTCAATATCATAATAAAACACGAATTATGCATACCTTGTGTGGATCATAGAGTTTTGGCACAAAATCCCTTCAAAAACTTCTCCAAAACATGAAAACGCATATATTCATTCGGCAAAAGTATCGAATAAACATCATAAAACTGATCATATCTTGGACCCAACAGTCACCTTGGTGAAATTTGTATAAATAGAGATCATAAGATCACATTTTAAACATAACTCTCCCTCTTGTGAGAGACTTGGTCTGAATTTTTAGGCTATCTTTGGCTCTTTTATCTCTTTATCACTTGTTATGGTTATCTCTTGATGTTATGGTTGATGGGAGTGATGCGCTAGCCTTGGAAGGCTTATATTTTGCTATTGTGGTGAATCATTTTGGCATTTTTCCTATAGTAAAGGCACTAGTCACTTATTATTTCATTGGAGAAATAAAATATTGCATTGGGAAACATGATTTTCGGTCATTTTTACTTCTCGCAAAGTGGATTGTACTCCTTGTTCCTTGAGCACCTCATAGCCACTAGGGAGTCCCCATCAAGGGGCTACTTATTACTTATGTTACAAAATTTCATCTTCAGCCATTAGGGCTTCATAAACCCTATCTCATTTTCTTGAATAACTCTCTTATCAACCATTGGATTTTGCTCAAAGTTTGCACACTTACTCTCCTTGGTCTAGCGCACTTTTTGACAAAGATTGAGGGAATTTCAGTGGCCGATTTTCTTTATTTAATACATTGAATGTTACAGCCATAAGGATGATATAATTTTCTACAGACAAGTGTTTACAACAACCTTATCGTTTTATGCTAGAATATTGGTTTCTCATCTTGAGTTTAGCTAGTCATTTACTAGTCTTTCTCTTGTATTTTCTACTTGATCTCTAGAATTTATTGAGCAGCTTATAATACCATATACTTGATGATATATATTGTTATCTACTGCTGAAAATTAGGTACAACAAGCTTAAATCGCTGATCTGACTAACATATATCATTGCAAAGTGTCTTTTCTTGTGTCTCGGGAAGGTATAATCATCTAGAGAAGTACTATACCTGTGGGGAAGAAATTACTTGACTTGAAAGGAATCTCTCTCTAAATTTTATTCCACTTAGAATTGAACTCTAGGGGCTTCACTTCCATTTCCCTCCATCTCCATCTCAATCCCCCTAGATTCACCGGGATTGCCTCCCTAGAGTGACCTAGTCACCCTTGAAGTGTGGGACCTACATCGAGGTGACATTGGGTGTAGGATTCCCAAGTTGTATCTCTTTATTTGTTGCTGGGTCGATATTTTCCCAACCTACAACTTGCGCTATAACATTTTGGTGTCATTTCCGGGGAGGATTTTGAATCCTCTTCGCACCCTAATGAAACTTTGGCAAGCTTCCCTCCCAAATCCTCTATCCCTTAGCTTCATTGGCGACTCCATTGAATAAAGTTCCCTTTCCACCCTTGATGAGCTCCCTTTGAATTTCATCTGGTGACTCCACCTTCCACGAACCCACCTTTCCCTCTTTCCTCCTTTGGTGATATTTAATCTTACCTGGAAAATCCTTTGAGGTGTCTTTTCAGTCAATGGAATTATGGCACCATGGGATGAACCCTCATCCATAACTTATTGTGACTCAACAAATGGAAAAGGTGAAGGCTACTAATAAATTTGCTAAAGAAATGATGAATCATAAAAGAGATTTGTTTCCTTCCCTTGACGATGAAGAAGTGTTCGAAGAACAGACATATGAAGAAATTCATCAAGAAGAAAACATGATGAATTGTGACCCTTTCAAAGACCTTGATGATACTTTATTTCATGACCTTGAAAGTGAAGAAGTATCAGAGGAAACCTTGGATATGATAGATCCCCTTGAATAAAAGCAAGAAAAGAACTATGCACTAAGAATCAAGCCTCTTGTGATGAATAGGTCATGGAGGGGCTTGTCCATAAGAAGAAAGAAGAATTATGATAAAGCACAACATATTGAGGCACTGTTATCTTTGATCTTGCTTGATGAAGGCGAGGTTGTCCAACCTTGTTTACCTCCGGCACATAATGTTGAAGAATTGATCAGTCTCGATGATGAAGAATTTGAAGGTCCAGTTCAAGACGTCGATGCCTCTACTCCTCCTGCATGCGAAGACAAAAAGATGGTCATTTTCAGTCATAGTAATGTTCTTATGAAAGTACCCTTTGATATGGTTGATGAGCCTATAGACACTTTTGTACACACTGACAGACGCATATGGGATCTTGTTTGTCTCAAATTTGATAGAGACCCCATTTATGACATTGAGGGTAGCTCTTAGTCAGAGGGGGTGTCATTTTTAGAGGATTGGTCTTAATGCATGTATGATTCAGATATTTGGCACCCTAGTGATGATATAGTTACATATTTGTTCTATCATTTTGAGGATGCAAACTTGTTCCATGAGGATTTGCATTCATCATACTCAGATTTTGATAGACACCAGGTCGTGGCCCGCCCAAAGCACTCCAAGGCCCATGCTACCAAATAAAATTACTTTCATATTGAGACCTTTTGTGGATATTTGTATATAAAGAAGTGGTGTTTCTTGAATCTGAGGGAAGAATTTTCCTCTAGACATGAGGCTATGCCTTACCATATTTCCCCTTGTTTGGGAGATCAACAGGTTTTCTTGGGATCTCTTATCCTTTCTCAACCTTCAGGGAGAAGTGATTTTCTAAGTGAATATGAAGACGATCCGTCATCTATATATGGTATCCCTCTTCATAGATGGATTGATCAGGCTTGTGGCTACACTTTCTGGAAAGATGATCATGTTGATGGTTTCTCTTTCCAACAGGATTTCCTCCCTCCCACCCATCTCCGTGAAGTTTATTTCATGATAGATTATACATGTGTTTATGCTCATGATTATTATGTTCTTGAATTATCTTTGTTGTTTCACATGATTAAGCACAGGGGGAGATATCTTGATGAAATGATGAACAAATGGTTGCACTGGTTGTATGACTTCACATGACATCATCCATCATGTAATCTTCAGGGCCCCAAGGCCCCAGGTAAGTAGGTAATTCATTTTGATTCCCTACATTTCCATATTTATTGCTCATATTATTTTATATGCATTTCATTTTCATTTTTCTCTACTTGCATATTGATTTCATGTTTAGTTTAGAAATTTTTGAAAAAATGTCAAAATTTTATTTTTCTAGTTTAGTGGGTTTTGATTATCATCATATGAGAACAAGGATGAGTAGGCCATCCTTCACTTGATAGTTTGATGTTTCCTTGTAGGCACAGGTCTACCGGGAGATGTTGTGGTTCTCATGCAATCTATGACAAACACATGTCCCCAAGTAGGAGGAAGATGTTATCCCCATTTTGTGGATAATTAAGGAGATCATGTCTTGAGGCCCTCAAGTTGCAGATATGAAGTTTCGAGAGACTACATGACCAAAAGTACCATATATGGTCATAGGTTTGCAGATGGAATCCACCACAATAGTTGGCTTTCAAAAGGTAGTGGGCCTTGATCCATGAGGTACAAGTCAGTATTATGGTGAGCATCATTTCAATATTCAAGCCATTTGATTATGTTGTATCTTAGATTTCTCTAGATTTCATGATATATGCTTGGGCATTATTCCTTTTTCCCTGCTTCACCTTGGTGGTTGACATTGTTCCCTAGTAAGTGGTTTTCCTTGGGAATGGGTTTGCTACTAGGAACTCCCTTAATGAGCCATCATATCATTTCCTACCATACTTACCACTTTCCAGCATTATTCCCCTCCATTTCCTTATCTCTTGGGATTTTAAGGTGCATTGACCCAAGCAGGGGTTGTCCCTCATTCTATGGGAAGAAGGGCCTAAAGGCCTAGAGGGATTGGGGTTGGGTAAAAGATAAAATACTTATATAAACCTTCCATATGCTTTGCCTAGGGATCACCCAAGAAAGTAATGAAACACTTATATTTGAGTAAAGGGGACCCACGATATAATAAAGAATGCTTGAAAGGTTAGTTGAAGGATATGAGGTCTCATCACGAGGCGACCTATCGCGTCCATCGATATCTAGTGGTGTGACATTTTCATCATCTAGTCACCAAACCAGGGCAATGGCTCTCAGTTGCATGGCTGAGAGAAAGAGGGTCTCATCACGAGGTGTTTGTGGGTGACATTGCCATCATCTGGTCACCATGCCAGGGAAGTCACCTTCAACCTCTCCTTATGCTATATTGAAAGAAAATAAATAAATAAAGATAAAAGTAAATTGATGGGATTGGAAAAGGTGCATTGCAGACGAAGGTACCACACACCCTCTACAAAGGAACCCACGAATGAGACAATACAACCCCTTGTATTCCATGAGCCATATGCCCTTTGAGTCTTTACCCTAACCACTTCATCCAATTTACATGTATTAGAGAGGGATCTTTGGGAAACTCTCCCAATAGGACACCTCATCAACCCTCCCATATTCAATCTTGACAAGTTGCATAGTTTCTTTGAGTTGTTAATTGTTTGATATAATGATATTTTATGCACATGATTAGATGTCTTATTTATTGATTGGATTCACTTATCATGATGTTATGACTTGATATCCTTGTAGGGTGTGCTCATTTTTGTTTGCAAGACCTAGTTGGTGGATAGTTTTGGGAGAACAAGCCTAGCTTGGGCTTCCATGGGGCTACAGGCCCACGGGATGGTTGTTAGGGGCCCACATGCCGAATGAGAGAGATCATACTTGGAAGGCCTTGATGATGACTTGGACGACCTATCCCAACCCTCACTTTCCAAATGATTTTCCCAGGATGGGAAAAACGTCTTATTTTGAGCTTGACGTCATGTTTTTGGGGCTAGGGAATGGTGGTGAGGTGCCACTCTTGTGACACATGGATGTTTTGAGGAGAAGAAGGTATTCACCATGATGAGAGTGCTTATATTCTTGAAATGTGGCCTTTAGAGGCCTACCCATGCTTCTCCAACACCAATGACTTCCTCAAAGTGGCAAAACGTCCCCTAAAGGGGTGACATCCTCCTAAATTAGGGTTTTATTTGTGAAAAAAGTGAAATTTTAAGTGAATTGTTTAATATTAATTTGTTAAGGGGGGAATATTATAAATAGAGATCATAATATCTCATTTTAAACATAACTCTTCCTCTTGTGAGAGACTTGGTCTAAAATTTTTGGCTATCTTTGGCTCTTTTATCTCTTCAGCACTTGTTATGGTTATCTATTGATGTTATGGTTGGTGGGAGTGGTGCACTAGCCTTGGAAGCCTTATCTTTTTCTATTGTGGTGAATTATCTTGGCATTTTCCCTTGAGTTGGTATGGTTTTTACTCTCTTGCTATCATTTGTTTCAAGTCAAGGTTATTGTGCTAGGAACTAGATGGGAACTATAAGGGCATACACCCCCACAATAGTCTTCATCACTTTATGCTTCATCTTATTGTGTTAACAAGGGTTTGTTAATACAAGTATAAAAGAATACACCCTCTTAGATGAAACCCTAGCTAGAGAAACTTGCATTGGGAAGTAAAAGGGCTTACACTATTAGGATATTTAGACACTTAGGAGTTAGTTAAGATCTACTTGGTCTAATGTGTTTTTAGGTAAAAGTGTGTTTATTTAGTATGCATTAGTATGCATTTGTAGTTAGGAAATCCGACGGTCACGATATGTTCCCGACATAGAGTGATCCAACGATTCATATTCTCCTTGATCTTAACAGCCATTGATCTGTGGATTAACACCCAATTGGTCCATGATCTCTATTTAAAGAGCATGGAGGGTCATTTTCTGATGATCGATTGTGAGAAACTCTCTTGTAAAATCTCTTTGTAATATTTTTCTTTTGCATTAATAAACTACTCCAAGTGGTTGTGTTGGTTGGGGCAGTGGATGTTTCCCATAGGGGTTTTACCATGTCAAAACATCAGTGTGTTGATATTTGATATGGTTGTGTGAGTGGTTACTGAAGGTGTTCTTCCTTTGTTGGAATACTTGTGTTGTCGAACATGGTATCATATCTTGTTTGAAGACATGCTCTTGTTGTAGATCAAGATCGTGAAGCCGAGTTGCCTCATCTCCATTTTATTCCATTTTTGTACATTTTTGGGCTGATAGGATTGTTCTATTGTGTCTAGAGCACTCGTTTCAGTTAGGAACACTTTTTGTTTCACTCGAAAAGGTTTTTGTTTTCCCAAGATATGACCATTTCAATCAGATCCGAAGGTATAAAGCCTGAATATGCCATTTTTAAATTTTTGCAGAGTATTATTTTGGTTTTATATTATTTTTTTTTGGGTTGCTACTCTTTTAGATCTGTGTATGCTCTTTTCCTTGTTCCATATGCAATCTCGGAAAATCAGAAACATATAGGAAAAGGTGCATTTTTTAGGTAAGCTAACTGAGATCTAACCCTTGTTGTCATTGAGAAGCGAAAATTTGTTCTTGTGTGAAAATATATTTTTTTAGCACGCTCTCCAAGGTCGTCTTCCACAACAACAACAACAACAAAAATCTTCTTTCTAAACAAAACAATATGTTTTGCTAGACCATTGGGTTAAAATTTTCCTTAATAAGTAAGAGGTCTTGAGTTCAAGTCTCTCATTTTGTTGCCTTTTTGAAAAAGTTCATGCTCCATTGTGAAGTGTATTTCACTTCAAGTATAAAAGTGAATCACTATAAGTAGCTTTAATATTTTATTTTAGAGTTATTTATTGTGCATGCAACTTTTCTTTTATAAAGTAACTTCATTGTAAAAGTGATCCCTGTTGGAAATACTAATACAACTGAGAGGGGGGGTGAATCAGTTGTATATAAGCTTAAACAATTTTATACCTTCTTAACAATTATTAATATTTCTTCATGTTTCATCAAGAAACATACATCATATGGACAGTAAGAGTAAAGATCATCAGTCACACATAAAATACACACAGAGACAGATTTTCACGAGGAAACCCATAAAGGGAGAAAACCTCTTCTTCTTCGAAATGATAGGCAGTCTTTTCAGTTCTGT
>SNQJ01S0134930.1:25610-38936 GCA_010110895.2 Picea sitchensis
CTTCAATGTTGTTCCTCCTGTGCTTTTACGTCCAAATCCCCAAATTCTGCATATCCTGCCATTTCTGTTGTTGCCATCAAAGACAACAATCATCAACACGCATTCGTTGCTTGTTCAATATTTGCCAACAATCCCCACTTATTTTTATAAAAGTGGGTCACTTCATAAAGAAACTTACACCATCACGTGGTATTTTGGTTACCGTTTATGTTTTGTTTTTTTAAATGGCATAACTTTCACATCCTGAGTTTGTTTTCAGTGCCGTTTTTTTTTAAACCGCCCAATTTTTCGATATCTTTCCATCCAGATCAATAAGAAATTCAAATAGGATAATAGGAATGATGAAGCACATGGATTAATCGGAATGTCCATCTCTTCTGATTTAAGGTTTCACCTTCAATCAATTTATAAACCCAAAAAAGCTTGGGAAAATATTGAATATGTGTTTGGTAAGCACAATATTATTCGAGCACAACAGTTAGAAAATCAAGTACTGACTTTAAGTCCAAGTGATTTTTCTTGCATTGAAGACTATCTATCTAAGTTTAAAACACTCAAAACTTTATGTGAAGAATGTAAGATAAAGATAGAAGAATATTGTTACATCTATATTACTCTTTCTAAGCTAGGCAGTGCATATTCTTTGTTTGTATATACCTTTTATGCCATGCAAGAGGCTCTAGGGGCATCTTATAAAAAACCCAATCTTGAGAACTTTTGTGATGCTTTGATTAGAGAGAAATATAAGCTTGTAAAGCTTGGAGTGATTAACACTGCAGGTACCTCCAACAAATCCTAAGTCATCCATCAAAAATATAAACCCAAGAATCCCAAGAAGAAACATCCTCGCCACAACAACACGCAACATAAGGGTCCCACACCCACTCAACCAGCTTTCGCTCCTAATAGTGATAAAGAAGAAAAATATAAAAATAAGAAGACCAACAGACATTGCAATTTTTGTGATAAAGATGGTCATGATTATTCCAAATGTTTCAAGAAGATGGCAGAGTTAGAAGTGGCGATGAAGAAGCACAACATCAGTATTGATTCTACTTATTCTTCTTCTTCTCATGGACATGCACTTTATGCTTCTGGTTTCTCCTTCAATACAACTTCTACTTCTTCTTCTAATGAGTGGCTTATTGATTCTATAGAATATTATCATATGACTAAGGATATAGACATATTTTCTTCTCTAAATGAATGTAACACCAAGAAAATATTTGTTGGTGATGATATATCTCTTAGTGTTGAAGGATCTGGAATAGTTCAAGTAGAAAATGGTCATTTCAATGATGTATTATGTGTTCCAATTATTTCTTGTAACCTTCTATCAGTATATCAAATCGCTCATTCAGGTGAAGGTAAAATCGTAGAGTTTTCACCTCACCAAGTTGTATTCAAGGATCTAAAAGATCCTAAGCATGTTCTTACAACTGGAATTGTTGAGGATATTACCAGGTTGTACAAGTTTGAAAACTTTGGGTCATCATCTTTTTCATCAGTTTTTGTTTCTCATAGTGATGAATTGAGCACATTTTGGCATGAGCAGTTTGGTCATATAAACTATCGCTCATTGCAGAAACTATGTAATCAATAGATGGTGACTAGTCTTCCTCCTGTTTCATGCAGAGATAGTGTTTTTTTCAGTTGTGTTCTCGACAAACATCATCGGGATAGTTTTTAAAAACGTGCCTCTTGGCACGCCTCAGACTCTTTACAACTTGTTCACAATGATTTGTGTGGTCCACTTTCTTCTCCTTTTTCTGGGTGCAAGTATTTCTTAACTTTCATTGATGAATTTTCTAGACGTACTTGGGTTTACTTCTTAAAACTTAAGAGTGAAGTTTTTGACAAGTTTTTGGCCTACAAGGCCCTTGTAGAAAAAACATATGGACATCAAATTCAAAGGTTAAGAACAGATAATAGAGGCGAATATGTGAACAATAATTTTACAAGTTACTGCACTACAAAGGGAATCCAAATGCAACAGAATGTTCCATATACACCAAAACAAAATGGTGTTGCTAAGAGAAAGAAGCATGCATTAAAAGAAATGGCTAATTGTATGATCCAATCTAATGGATTAAGTCTAAAGTATTGGGCAGAAGCCATCAACTTTGAAAATTACATAGTAAATCACACTCCCACAAAGGCTCTTACAAATATAAAATAGAAGAAGCTTGGACTAAAATTAAACCAGAGGTAAGTCACTTCTGTGTATTTAGTAGTATAGCATGGGCTCACATTCCTGGTGAGAAAAGGAAATCAGTGCAGCCTAAAAGTGAGAAGTGTACATTTGTTGGTTATTTTGAAGATGTCAAAGGTCATAGACTTATTCAACCACATTGTAATGGTTTATTGTTAGAAGAGATGTTAAATTTGATGAAAATCTCTTGGCCTACGATCCTAATTCGATGTTTATGCCTTCTTTGGCCTACGAGCCTAATTCAGCATTTATGACTTCTTTAGCCTGCAAGCCATCTTTGGCGATTGTTCCCTCTTCTATTATGGTTTCTTCTTCAAATGATGACAATGAGGATGAAAATCCACCTCCGCGTTCTCACCTTCCTCCAGATAAGTCCTTTGAACCTGAACCAACACTAGCTCCAACTCCGCCGCTTCCTAGATGGGTTCGTTCAACACGAGAAGCAACAGGTAATCTTTTTGATGATCCCTCATATCATCATGAAACACGTTCATAGTTCTAGCGAGCTTCTTCTCTTTTGGCTCAAGTTTCAAAGACTAAGACATTTGCAAAAGCTTCAGGTGATCCAGATTGGGATACATCAATGAATGAAGAGTATCGTTATTTAATGGCGAACAATACTTGGGATATTGTACCTCTTCAAAAAGGAAGAAAACTTGTCAGATGTAAATGGGTCTACATAACTAAGTATGCATGAGATGGAAGTGTTGAAAGACACAAGGTTCGGTTAGTTGCTAAAGGATTTTCCCAAGTTGAAGGAATTGACTATAATCAAACATTTTCCCCTGTAGCCAAAATGAATTCTATCTGCCTTATTCTTTCCCTTGCTACCTCACATAAATCGGAGGTCCATCAAACACTAAAACCGTGGGTGAGTTGGTGGTTGTTGTATCGACGTCCTGTGATGGGAAAATCGTAGACATGGTTTTTTCTCATGCTCATGGCCTCCAACTACTGATCTCTTGACATCTTGGATTGGGTTGTTATGTTGAGCGTTGAGTGGCTCATTTGGTTTCTATAAGCCACCAGCGGTTAGAATGCATTTAATGTAATTTTTTGTTTTTAGAGGAGGTCGACCCTTCCATTGGTCGACCTATCGACTTGTAACTCCTATAAATACCACAGTAGTGGTCAGACAAGTGTTAAGTTAAGAATTGTGAAGTTAGAATTTTTTTTGCTATGTAATTCGAGACATTTCCATAAACTTGTGTAAAACTGTGTTTTCAATTTAAATGACAAAATCGTGTTTCTTGAGCTTGTGATTTGTTGTTGAAGAGTAGCCACGACCTACTAGGGGGGCCAACAGTGGTCTTGGTGAATATTTAGCTAGTTAGCTTGTGTATTCGAGTTGTGCAATTGTCATTTCTTTTGTTTTTTGTTATATGCATTTTTATCATTTCACATACTGTGTATTTGTTGTTCATAGCTTAATTGTTCAATTTCCTTTTTGTAGGTTGCTTGTGAAGGATAGAGTTGATACACAATGTCTTTTTAATTAATAGGAAATAGCTTGCAAGCTTAGATACTAACCTCGTTGTGTGATTAAATAGTTTGGATTTCTGCATGTTGAAATAGAATAGTCAAAAGTTAAAACAAAGTATTGAGTTAATGGTTTCTTTGGCAAAGTTTCAATGGATGAGTAGTTGCTAATTTTGATTTTGATTCTTAGTTTACTTATCTAGTTTGCTTATTTAGTTTGCTTATTAATTTCCCTGTCATATGCTGAGATAGAAGTAGAATTTAAATTATGTTTTTATGAGTATTTCAATTTGCAATTTGAATTGTTAATAATAGGATTAGTTTAGCTTACTTCATGCAATTTCCATTCTAGATCTAGACTGCTATTTTAATTCAAAGTTTGATTTTGAGTTTAGTTTTTAGTTATAAATCTATAATAGTGTGAATTTGCTTACATTAGCATAAGAATGCATTTGAATTAAATAGAATCACGTTTTCTTTATTGTTGATGGTTAGTGCATAAATTGAAGGATCACATGGATTTTAAGGGTAGTTGATATTTCTTCTATAATGGCTAAGTTCTTGTTAGATTACCTTATTCATACCTTTCACTTCGCTATAGAAGTTAATATTGAATTTATCCCTCTTGAGTTATCACTAATTGTTAAATTCCATCGTGATGTCATAAGACACTGAAGACATAATCATCAACATTATATTTGAAGTTTTATTGTTATTGTAGATTAAAGAGTAGTTGTTGATTAATCTTTGAATATTGTCATGATTTTTTTAATTCAATAGAAGATTTCCTTTTGTAGATTAGAAGTAATTATGAAGTTTATCTTAAGAATAGAGTTCACTTGCTTAATAGTTGATTAGTTATTTGTTAAGTAGTTTTTATTTATTTTACTTGCTGCATAAGTTTTAATAGGGTAGGTGTTTGCTTGTTTACTTGTTGCTGCTCATTGATTATGAATAGATTAATTATATTAGTTTGCTATTTCTATTGTTCATTAAATAGATTAAATAGATGGCTTGTTTTTTGTTCATTAGATTGATTAAGTTAACTTGTTCATCTTAGGGTTTTCATTTGCTTCTTTAGAAAAATCCATCGATCCATTGTTTAAAAGTTACTTAGGGTAAATAGTTTAAGTTTCTTGATAGGGTTTGCTCATTGATAGTATTTTCTTAAGTAGATTATCCCTTAGATATACCATTTCTTTAGTTAGACTATACTACCTTTATCTTTTCTACCTTGGCATATATAATGCTACAACTCTAAGTTTACTTACCCCGAGTTGACAATTTAATTGAGGGTTTTTAGTGCATATAGAACACCCATCATTTTTAGCGCCAGGGCTACCGAAAAATTTGTTGTCGAATTTATCTATGAAGACATATTTACCTGCTTCGCTATTCCTCGTGAAATTGTTACGTACCAAGGCGCTTAATTCACTTCCAAGCCGATGAGAGAACTAATAGAGAAATATGGGATTAAACATTGTAAATCTTGTCCATACCACCCACAAGATAATGGTCAGGTAGAGTCTATAAATAAGGTTCTGGAAGCTATCTTAACCAAGACTGTTCAATTACATCATCGGGATTGGGCTGATAGGATTCTAGAGGCTTTGTGGGCATATTGGACCACCTGGAGAAACACCACTAGGCATACCCCTTATGAGCTAGTGTACGGGAAATAAGTACTTCTACCAATAGAATTTCAATTAAGGACCTTCTGTATTGCCGCAGAATTGGGATTAAACTTAGATGAGGCTCAGAAAAAAACAAGCCTTACAATTAAATGAGTTGGATGAGATCAAGCAAGATGCTATCCAACGAACAATATTAGTCCAAAACCAGAGGAGCAAGTGGCATGACAAGTTTATTAAGAAGAAACACTTCCAACCTAGTGATTGGGATTTGTTGTTCGATTCCCAATTTAAAAACTTAAAAGGAAAACTCACCACTCGGTGGTTGGGTCCTTATGAGGTAGTCACAGTATATGACAATGGAGTTGTGAAAATCAAAACAATTGACAATGGACACGTCTCCTTTGTAGTGAATGGACACCGACTCGAACTTTATCACAGGCCCATTTCCAAAGAAGATTTTCTACAGGTCATGTCAACTGACAAGGCATTGGCCTTAGTAGATGGGGAAGTCCCCCCTTGTTCTTGAATTTTTTCTGCATTTTCAATTATACATATGTAAATAATTTTGAATTTTGTTGATAGATAATTCTAGAGATTTCTGTAGGTATTTATTTCACCAGGAGTAGAAAGTTTCAAGGAAATATAAAAGAAGGATTTTTCTTCAAAACAATGTTATATTTGAACCTTGTTGTCTACTAAGCATCAAATGAATAATGACTTGTTGTAATTAGCCATATTTTTGCAAAGACTTCCATCTTCTTTCTCTCAAGGCATCTTAAATAGCAGTATCTCTTTAACCTTCACCGCTATATAAGGAAGTGATACAATAACCATCAAGCTTAGAGGTCTCTCATATAGTTTTCCCAAGAAACCTGAGTAAGTGAGTAAAGTATCTTTATTAAAAAGTAGCAAGGAGGTCTGATTAGCGGTTAGCCATGGAAACATCAAAAAAAAAGAGGAAGAAAGTGAGTTGAGCCTAAAGATACTTTTTTGTTCTTTCCCAATGGTACCATCCACTACACACCAAAAATAATTGATTATATCATAGATTTAGATAGGCTACATCCTCTTAAGTACCCCTTACATCAGGACAATCACTAAGGAATATATAACAGAAAGTCATCCTCTAACATAAATACCATCCCAATTAAAAAAAAAAAGAGAAAAAAGTTGTTTTAAAAGTTGTCCCCCCATCTTCTTGCACAAAGCAATCTTATATTAAAATATAAAAATATGGAGGGCTAGTCTTTGAGGGTGTAAGAGGCTAATCCGTCGGGATACTGAACAGGTCTATTGGAAGTGGGTATCGGCCTATGGTATGACTAGGTAAAACCATCGGAGTACTGAACAGACTTGCTGGTAGCGGGGCATTCTACCTAGCGAGGATGATAATCTGACAAAAAATAAATAATATAAACGTGTCCTGGTGTACAACATTACTTGTAGACAAAGCTGGCATGAAGTATGTATGGTTAAACTAAGGTTAATGAACTCTATAAATTTCCATTGGGGACTAACTTTGAGACTATCTTGAAACTTTCTCACCTACCTCTTATTATCTATAGATAGGATCTCTTATCCTATAGGTGGGGCCATATTCTAACCGTTTCATTAGACTGATATCTGAAACTTATCTCTACACTTAACAAGCTGTAAATCTTTGGCTATTGGGAGAATTGACTGGTTTCCTATATTTTTTATTGTGAGGTGTCACAATACTTAGGTGTGGGGGAGGGGTTTCATGAGTTGACAAATGATAACACTACCTAGAAGAAGTAAAATCTTTGTAAAAAAAATTGTGTATTATTTTCATGATACAGGCTATGACATCAGCTACTATTTTATTTTTGAAATGTTAATTCCCTGTGTGTTATAAATTTATGTACATTTCCTTAACAAACCAGTTAACTGTTTTGTTTTCGTTATAGACTATTCATTACCCAGTTGAGATTACATGTCTTATGTGAGATAAAGGAATGGATTGAGTGAGCATGATGGAAAAACAAATAATAATGGAACACTTTGTTTCTGCTCCTATTCACTCTAACTATCAAAATCGTCCTAAGACTAAAGGCTATGGATAAAACATCCATTATAGGAGCAATAAAATTTGTTTTGCACAGGGGTACCATAGGGAGTACCATATGGAGTTTCATATGAGGTTCCATTTAAAATACCATATGAGGTGTCGGATGACGCGACATATCAAGGATCAGACGAGATGTATACACCAGTTAATGTCCATAATTTTAGGTAACTAGGAATAAATTGCATTTATTTGAATTAGTTAATGGAAATTGAGATTAAATAATACAATCCTTAGACATTTTTATGATCAAATGTCCAAGTCAAAGACTTGGACATTGATCTAACCTCTTCATCATTACTATTACCTCCCAAAAGATGCCTTCAAATTTGAAATCGACGCACTCATGCTCACACATGGCAACTCATGTGTGATGAATGCAACCGTTTCCACCCAGGGTGCATTAAAAAATGGAGGGATCGCTCAATTGGTTATCCCATTTATGCCTTTCGCTCACCCTCTGCTCAATCATGTTCGCCTTTGTCTAATCACACTCATCCTCTGCCTAATCGCGCCCGTCCTCTGTTGAATTCCACCCTCTGTCCATTTCTCCACACCGTCACCATGCCCAAACGATATGATCCATCCTCCTATGTTGAACTCTTTTCCATCCCCGAGTTTGCACAGTGCAGAGAAGTGTTCCTTCACGTAGGGTGGGGGTCGTTCTTGGCTCATTTGTAGGACCATGATGACGATGTTTCTACACAATTCTCCCTCAGATTTGATGGAAATATGGTGTGCATGGCTTCTCTCACCTTTGTGGTATCTGAGGAATCCATTGCTTCAGCCACAAAACTTCAAAGAGTTGGAGAACGTTGGTTTAAGCACCGCCAGTTGCCAAGAGCAAGCTATAACAAGGTTTTTAAACATGAATTTCAGAATATCGTTGGAGATAAGGGATACTCCAAGGAGTGGATCAAAGAGGATTTAAGTAACCTTCTCATAGTCATCACCAGATTGATCACTTGTGAAGGTAGATATTTCGTCTTTAAATCCTGTCACTTTCAATTATTAGCTCACTTTCAGTTCAATAAGCCATTGAATTTTCCCTTTTACTTCTTAAAGAGTCTTGATAATATGTCTTCCCAAGTAAGGAAGAATGTAACCAATCCCCATAACAGCCTATTTCACCATGGCCTTATCAAACTACTCGTCTTAGCCGAGTTCGAAAAACAAGGAAAAACATGGGATGAGTTCATTTACCAATTTGCAAACCCTCATATTACAATCGATACTAGTAAGAAAACACTTGATCTAGGGACTGTTACTCCACCCAAACCCCATTCTCCAAAGACTCCAAAAACTCATGCTCAAGTTATTTCTTTACCGAACCAAAAGTCCAAGAAACTTGTTGATACCCATGCAACCTCATCGAGAAAGAAGACCAAAAAGCCTATTGCTAACCCCCCAATGCCTTCAACATCTATTGATCCTACACCAAAAAATTTACAAGAGGTAATTCAAAAAGACTTCCTTGTGGTACCCACAAATAGGCGATGAGATAATCAATTTAATAGAGGATGTTTTCGAAAGAGTACCCGAAATACAAGAGGAAAACCTTATGAAAAATCCTCGACCACTTCGGACCCTATCCAAGTGTCCTCTGATCTTGTTGGCACAGGGGTAGACCCCGGGTTCAACTCTAACAGCGCAACAACAATCCCTAACTATTGGCCCTTTCAACAACACCTGCGGAGCAGATGCAATCTCAGGCAAAGTAGCAATAGGGGGTTGTTGGACACAGGTGTCTACAACTAGAGGAAATGCAAAGTGGATCCAAAAAAACAAAACAGAGAGCTATTTATCCTTTACCAACTTAAGTCTACTTCACACATTTATATCTCAGATCTAGCACAATAATGCAACAACAAAGTAATAGAAAGCAAAGAACATAACATCCACCACGGAAGACAACCAGATATACATGGTTCACCCTCTCCCTAGGGGTACGTCCACAGGACTTTGTTTCTTGATATATTATATGAAAACATACAGTCCTATCTGCACACTTAGCTTGCATATCTCTCTCTCTTCCTCTTCTTCTCTCCCCTGCCTACGCACCCAACTACAGGGTTGATCTTCACGCCCAGCTGAAGATCTTACAATAAAATAATATTATCACAACACAATACTCTCCTCACGCAGAACAATAGTCACTCTCTTAACCCACAATGACGAACTCAAAAATATTGACCAACCCTCTCGACTCTCCTTGACCTTTATTTATACATTACATGGCAACCTTCTAGGTGTCAAAACCCTAGATGTATACAACCCTAGGTCCACTTGACCCGTAGTTCCAGGGCTTTGTCAGCCTGTCTTTCCTTCTTTTCCGCAGGGTGCTCCAAAGCACTCGTTGATGTCTTTTTCTGCCTTCTATGTTGTCCACGATCCATATTCCTTTATGATCTGTCTTCCTCGATCTTCTCATTCAACAACTCGATTTCCCTTACTTTTCTCCTTATTTTTTGCTTCTTTGACCACTTCGACCCATTCTCAGTCACTGTTCCTTCCATGCAGTTCATACTTTGCCTTTCTTCCTTAATCTTCACTTTCTTCCATAACCAAGGGCCAACAGGCCCCCAACACTTACATGTGACTCGTTCCGAGTCACTGCAGGTCTAAACCTTATGTTTCACTTCAACTTCAGAATGTGCAGAGCAACCTGTGCTCTCTTCTCTGTCCCTCCCTTCCTTTGTGCAGATTGTCTTTTCTGTGTCTGGTACCCAGTTTCAACTACACCTGGTACCTAGACCCTTTTTTTATGCTTTTACTGAGAGTTGTGAGGTAGTTGGTTGTCGTAGTACAATTTCAACCGACTTCCATTCACTAAACCTTCCTTCGATTCTCCATTCAAATTCTTCAATTGTGCAACTCCTCCTTCTATAACATAGCCAACCTCATATGGCCCAAGCCAATGTGTCCTGAACTTCGCTAGATGCTTCATGAACTTGTTGTCATATACCAATACCAAATCTCCTTGTTTGAATGCTTTCTTCTTGATATGTTTAGCCTTCTCACGTTCCTTCTATACCTGTTGATGGAATCCTGCAATAAACCTATCTTCCTCTAGTTCTACCAACTGCGCGAGCCTGTCTTGAACAACACCAGTGTCATCCATATCTGTGAATGTTGCAATTCTTAATATAGGAACCAAATATTCCATAGGTACCATGACTTCTAGACCATAAACCAACTTAAAGGGAGTCTGCATTGTCAGCATCTTGCAAGTGGTTCGATATGCCCATGGCACTCTTGGTACTCTCAAATCATAATCATCCCGATTTACACTACAAATCTTCGTCAGTGCTATCTCCAAGATCTTATTGAAAGCTTTGACTGTACCATTCTCTTGTGGATGGTATAGAGTGCTTTTATGATGGTGGACTGCAAATTCCTGAGTCAGGGCTTCAATAGTCTTATTAATAAAATGTGTACCTTGATCACTCATAAGGGTCTTCAGGCATCCAAATCGGATTATGATATCATCAAATATGAACCGCACAGCTGTAGTTGTAGTACAGTCCTTAATTTCTCTTGCTTCTGCCCATCTGCTCAAATACTTTGTCACAGTGATAATGTATTTCTCTCCTGTGCGCTTTCCTGGTGGGTTAATAGGTGCCACAAAATCAATGGCCCATTTCTCAAATACTTGTAATGTTAATTGCGGTGCTAAAGGCATCTCATCTCTTCTGGAAGGTTTCCCAACTCTTTGGCATACATCGCAGGCTTTGTAGTATTCCTGAGCATCTTTGTGTAGAGTGGGCCACTAGAGACCAGCTCTGAGAATATTTTGTGTTGTTGCTTTTCCTGCATAATGTCCTCCTACGATGCCCTCATGTTCTTCTGCCAAAATCAATGGTCTTTCTACCTCCATAATGCATCTCTGCAAGATCTCATTAGGTCCCATCTTATATAGTTGTCCAACTATAAGTGAAAAATATGTAGCACGAACTACCAGTTGTTTCTTCTGAATGATTGTATATTCGCGACGTGTCATTCATGTTGATAGGAACTGAAATATATCGGCGAAGTGATCATCAACCTTCCTGATGGCCAAAAACCGTGCATCTGGTAGTGTATCCTCCAAACTGGTAGGTTCCTCTCCATGTTCTAACCTAGACAAGTGGTCAGGTCCCTTATTCATTCTCCCCAGATTGACCATAATATTTAAATCATATTCCTGGAATAATAGGATCCATCTACATATTCTTCCCCCCAACATTGTCTTGTTGACTAGCTATTTCAACACAGAGTGCTCAGTGAACATCTTAAAAATTCCTCCCAAAAATTTATGCTGCAACTTTTGCAGCACGTACACCATGTCTAAACCTTCTCTCTCAATGGTAGTGTAATTTATCTCAGTTGTGGAGAGATTCCTGCTAGCAAAGGCTAACAGATGGTCAATATCTCCTGCTCCTGGTTGTGCTAACTCTACTCCTAATGCAATAGATGAAGCATCGACATGCACATGAAATTCCTTACTCCAATCTGGGAAAACCATAATAGGGGAAGTAACCATTTTTTGTTCCAGTGTGTCAAAGCTCTGCTGACATTCCTCTGACCAGTGAAACTGACAATATTTCTTTAATAACTTCTCCATAGGTGTTGTTATATGTGCATAGCCCTTGATGAAATTTTTGTATTATCCAATATGTCCCAACGTAGTGCGTAGCTGTCTAACTGAAGTAGGGGGATGTAGGTCAACAATGATGGAAATCTTGGAAGGATCTACCAGCAACCCCTACTTACACACAATATACACTTCTTCAGGTTCAGGGAAATCTGACATTTCCTGCACTTATCCAACATTAGTCTCAAACATTCAATATAGTTTTTCAATAAGCTAAAAACAGTCCAATCATCAAAATATGCTTCCAAAAATTTATGTAAAAATTCCTTGAATGCTTAGACCACCACCCTAGAAAATATGGTTGGTGAATTCTTCAATCTAAAAGGCAACACTGTGTACTAGAAAACCCCATTCTGTTGCAAACGTGGTCTTATGGCGATCTTCCTTAGCAATCCTGATCTGGTGATAACCTGAAAATCCATCTGTGAAGGAGTAAACTTCCTGTCCTCCCACATTATCTAACACTTCATCAGTAAACAGTGTAGGGAATGGATCATGTAAGAAGGAATCATTTAGTTTCATCAAGTCTACATAGATTCTGATATCTCCTGACTTCTTATCCTGTACCACCATAGGGCTAATCCATTGTGACTCTTCAATAGTTTCTATGATTCATGCTTCCAACATTCTGTCTAGTTCGATCCTGACTTTCTTCTTATACTTGGGATTCAGTCTGTAAGGTCTCTGCTTGATTGGCCTTGCATATGGTTTCAAGGGGATATTCATTTCTCCCATGGTCCCTTTAATTCCCTTCATGTATGTGAACTTGGTTGGAAACAAGTCTTGATATTGATGCAGTAGTTTTGTGATCTTATCAATGGTGGCATCATCCCAATAATCTCCAACGTTTGCGAGATTAGGTTCTTTCTCTGTTCCAATATTAACTTTTTTGATTTTAATTGGTTGTCCAATGAAAGGTAGTTCGACTCCTGGTCCTTGTATGTCTCTCTGTCCTTCAATTTCTGCGATGTTCACATTCCTAGGATCATCATCTTCATCAACATTGATATTGTAACAACCTTGTAATTTCTAAAGAGGTGCAATCCATTCATCTTCTTCTTTCTCCAAAGGGAGGTTAGGTGCCTCCTCAAAGACTTTGTGTCTTACAACTTGTAATGATTTATCTACTATGGGGTACAGACTCTCAAATAAAAATGTAGCTACAAAGTTCTGAGTGATACCATTGTTGGTCCCCGGTTTTGACCATGTTCTTTTCCCATACTACTTACCATTGACCTCCAACTATATGCCAGTATCACCCTTTTTGACCTCCTTTTGATAT
>SNQJ01S0134931.1:11412-28465 GCA_010110895.2 Picea sitchensis
CTACCGTGTGCTTATTCCTTCAAGAACCCACAAGAACTTCACTGCTGAAACTGCCTCTGTACGTGCCCTGTAAGCCTGAACAATGTGTATGTACATGCCCTGCTCTTCTATATCCTGAATATATATGCGCTTTGTACTTATGTCGCGTGCATGTATGTACGCGCCCAGGCTTACTGATCTACGCATATGATCTGCAAAACATATTCTGCTGCTGTACGCTTTTCCCAGAAATCTATCCTTAGATTTCAGACTGCTGGTTTATAGATCTATAGAGATCTCCTTGCAGATGTGACAGATCTGCTGCACACTGATGTGGATCTGGAATTTGGCTCCCTCTTAGAGTGAGTGCACTGATACCATGTTGAAAACTCAATTCCCAACACCTAGATACTTTACTACCTTGTGTATTTCCTTGCTTGCAATCAAATTACAACACACAAAATAAAATATACTTGCTGGAAATAAAAACAACGGAAGCAAAAATATGGAAACCAAACTTCACACAACACATAGAAAATTTGCCCCTTCAAAACAAGCTTACAAAGGGCTCCTAAACTAGGAAAACTGCCCACTGAGAATAGAAACAGATTATACAACAAACACCTGCAACCCAACAACTCTGCTGTCGCTGTATGGCCCTTGTACTATGTCCTGTACGACCTGTACAACACGTATGTACATGTCCTTCGGCACCTGCAACTCGTGTATATACGCTCCCTTGTGCACCTGCGCCCCTTGTATGTATGTGCCTTGCTGTACCTGCAACCCACATATGTATACACTTTGCTGTACCTGTGACCTGTGTACGTAAGTGCTTTGCTATACCTGCGGCCTGCATATGACGCTCTCTGCAGCTCTTGTATGGTTCAATCCACGACTATATTTGCTGTCCAAATCTGTCCTACGACCGTCCTACTGCCCAAATCTGTCTTCTGCTGCCCTCTTGCCTCCTTTCCTCCTTTGGTCTTGATCTCTATATGAAAGTCCTTCTTCACCTATCCGAGATCCCCTTGAACCACAACCCTTTGTAATTCGACCTTGAGCAAAAGTCCTTCTTTGCTCTCTTTATGAGTCACTGACTCCAATAGAGATCCAATAAAATGTATCTTCTCTTCTCACCTTGGTTGCCTTTTATAATCTTGAGTTATACCCTAACCTTAATCCCCAAAGTGATTAAATGTTGAGATTAGATCTCACCTCACTTGAGATCAATGGCTAAGATTCATTAAATTCACTAAAGCCAAAACTTAGGCATCTCATTAAATTAAAATCAATTAATTATAACAAGACATTCGTTTTAATAATTCCTTTAATTAAAGTGAATTTCCAAAGTTCTAAGAGGTATTAATGATTACTTCTACATGTTAGACGCAAACCAATGTGAAAGTACTTGTTCGATGCTACAAACATCAACATAAAATGCACAACGTCTTGGGTGAAAGCATGAGGACGTCCTCCAAAGGACCATGTCAAGTGCACCCTAGTCAATCAAAGCCAGAGAATCAAGTAAGACTAACAATCACAAGGTACAAGAGTCTTTAGAAACATGCAAAGTAGGCCATCACTTAATACAGAAACCAGATATATAATATTGTACCTCATTTTCTTCGCCAGATATGTTTAGTGTATGACCAGATCTTGTGCTTATCTTGATGATGTCAGAGCTTAGAGTACCATGATCAGATGTGCCATCATGATGACATGTATTATTGTATCATGATTCGCGAAAAGTGTGACCATTGTATGTCATGTACTGTACTGGACCATGCTTAGTTGATCTATGTAAAGTGTTTTTTCCATCTAGGTGGTTTCTCTAGATCCTTTTTGGTTTGTCATGGCCTGTCGTCTTGGTCCCCATTTCAAGATGGTCCCTGCTCTTATGGATCTGCTAATTATCCCTTGGAGGTCTTTTATGGCCAAGGGTGGTACGTGGGCTCTTGGAATGGATCCACTAGGACACATGACTTAGGGAACCCCTAGGCTTTTTTACTTTTCCCTTATGTAAAAGTGTCGATCATGTATTGTAAAGGTTTTTATACCTAGAGAGCACATTTATCCTATGCCTAATCATGGATCCCCTTATGTATTTGTTATACATTGGCCATGGACTCATGACATGTATCTATCTTCTGAGATCACTCTACATATTTTCATGTAGAGACCAAATTTGAAGACGGGTTTTCTTCTTGACCCCATAAGCCCTTAGTTGGAATAAGGCACTTGTCTTCTCCCAACACCCAACCAAAATTACAAAATCCAAAATCGCTTTTTATTTTTTGTTTACAAAGGAATTTAAGAAAAAGCTTTGAAAAATCATTAGTTAGATTTCTTTCCTAGTCTAGCTTTAAGTTCATTGCTTATTCTATTTTCTAGACTAGATCAAGTTAGGGGTTGAGTTTAATTTCTTATCTGAAAACCCTAAGAGGCAAATCACCCCCTTAGATTTGTGCTTCTAAAGTTTATTTATCTTTCTTTGGACTGATTTTGATGTTGATGTAAATCTGGAAATTACAGAAAAAAGATGAAAAACAGATTTACATAAACCCTATGTCTAGGTTTTATGCATCTAAAGAACATCTAGCACTAGACTTAGCATTTTTTTCATTTACTAGAAGGTTGTGGCAAGCTTATTCTTATTTTATAGTAGTGAAATTCATCTCTAAATTGGTACTAATTGCATATCTTACACTTGGAGATTTTATTGGTAAATTTTAAAGCTAATCTTGATAAACCATAGGGGGAATTTACCTTATGTTTCAAGTTCTTGCTCATTTACATTGATATACTTGTTGTGAACTTGATTCTAAACGATTTTGGATTACTATTTCATAGCATATCATAAAACCCAAGCTAACAATCCAAGATGACTTCCTTTAAGGTTGGAATCTTTCTCTTGGATTGATATTTCTCTAAATTCAAACCTGGAATTTTGCAATAAATCATTAATAAAACATATTTGAAGGACAAGGACAGCCCAAGTTTCACCTTGGACTTGCCCTTAATCAAGCACATGATTGATTTGCACCTAAGGGCACATCACATATGGTCGATTTGTGTTAAATGATTTCATCTCTTGTGATCTTAATTAGTTTCTAAGTGTTATTTTCTTAAATGTTTATCAAACTAATTCAAATCTGAGTTTTCCTTTCTTGTATACTTCATGAATCAGACTTGGCATTGATCCACTAGCTTGTAACTCATAATACTTTAAGTGGATAATTGTGGTTTATGCTAATGTCATTAAAGTGTTATCTTAAAGCATTTAATCACTTATTTGTTGGAATCCTTGTATATTTATATTGTTACATATTTGTGGGATTCATACATTGAAGTAAATCATAAGCTCTCATAGATTAATTCACTAAAAGCAATTAACTTGAACTCTATTATCAATAGACTAGAGATAGACCCCTTGGCCTTGAGAACTGGCCAAAAGTGAAGGGGATATTGTGTTGAGGTGACAGTGGTAGAATTCCCATCCTTTACCCCAAGGTAGCATCCTTGGTTGGATTTTCCACTTGGATGCTAGTTTAGGTGGTAACAGGAAGATTAGTTCTTCATACAAGGTGTCCACAGTTGATCAATGTTGAGGGCAACACTTGTTTGAAGGGGAGGGGCACACTATGGTTCTAACCCTCATTAATTATCATTATATTAATTTTTTTAGGCGGGTTAATTATTGTAGATTCCCTCTATCCTTCTTTATCTCCTATATATACATCAAGGAGACTGATCTGAATAATCATATTTTGATGTGCATTTGGATCTCTTGTAATAGGAGGTTGCCCCTTCGTAGAGGCTTCTTATTCATTCACCTCATTTAGTCATGGAATTATTGAATTGGGTGTTTCTTATGCTTATTTGATTATTTGGTTCATAACATTAATGGCTCCTTCTTCGACCATAGTGTGCTTCATCAATATATCATACGGGGATATCCATTGGCTCCTTATCATTATGTTTTGATAGTTGACACACTTGGATGCTAGTTTAGGTGGTAACAGGAAGATGAGTTCTTCATAAAAGGTGTCCACAGTTGATCAATGCTGAGGGCAACACTTGTTTGAAGGGGAGGGGCACGCTATGGTTCTAACCCTCATTACTTATCATTATATATATATTTTTAGGCAGGTTAATAATTGTAGATTCCCTCTATCCTTCTTTATCTCCTATATATACATCAAGGAGACTGATTTGAATAATCATATTTTGATGTGCATTTGGATATCTTGTAATAGGAGGTTACCCCTTCGAAGAGGCTTCTTATTCATTCACTCATTTAGTCATGGAGTTATTGAATCGTGTGTTTCTTATACTTATTTGGTTATTTGGTTCATAACATTAATGGCTCCTTCTTCGACCATATTGTGCTTCATCAATAAATCATACAGGGATGTCCATTGGCTCCTTATCATTATGTTTTGATAGCTGACACACTTGTTAGCTTCTTGAGGCAACTGATGCCTAAGGCTGCATTTGGGATATGAGGATTCTTGGAAGCACAAAGGTGATTAATAATCACTTCGTAGATGATTCTTTGATATCAATCCATATGGATCAGACTTGAATTGTGTCTACTATTTAGTACCTAGATACTTTCTGTTCTGCTTCAAGAGTGGTTGTCAATGAGCATAAAACTGAATTTTGGCTAGTTGGTGTCAAGGATCCCCTTGGTTGGATTCCCCACACTTGGAAATACGTTTAAGTACAGGAGATAGTGAGATATTTTGGTATCCTGTTTGGGAGTGATCTCTCGACATCAGTTATGTGGAAATGGTGTTTGGAAAAACTCCAAAATAAACTACATTATTGGTAGTGTAAGGATTTCCCATTTGCTAGAAAGTTAACCCTCATTTCCAAGATTTTGTAGGCTTAACCCTATATACTATGTTTCCTGTTGGCTACCAAGTAAATCCCACTCTAGGAGGCTTGAGAAAATGTTGAGGTCTTTTCCTTGGGGTATGTATGGTGGATAGAGGGGCTTTTCCCTGGTTCCTAGGCACATTTGTACTCTACCAAAATGAGAAGTTGGACTAGGGTTGATAGATATTGTTTCTGAAGGGATGATTCTAGCAGCAAAATTGATTGTTTATTGCTCAGATGGTGAGGCGCCTTGGAAATCTCTCATGAGATATAGATTATCTTAGGTAAAGCATATTCGGCAAGCTTCATCGGCAGTTTGACATATGTGACCTTATTTCAGCCTCTCACTTGTTTAAAATTCATGGTTCTTTCATCGTGTAAAGGCTAAAGCATATGGGAGGCTTGGAAATATGTTTCTAATATGTTATCCTGGAATTATTCAGGTAGCAGAGAGGTCGGAACTTGGGAGCTTCCTTCCTGCCCTATTTGAGAGTGGAAGGTTCAAAATCAATGCATCGCTGAACTCTCTCAATTTCAAGCGAAGAGACTTGGTAAAAGGGGAAGTTTAATTGGAGAGACCTATAGTGTTTACAGAACATAACATGGTTGGAATGGAGGGTTTTAGGCTTTAGCCCATAGTAAGTCCTTGTTGAATTACGTTAGCGCTGCTATTAGAGAAGTTCAAGGTCTTATTACAATAGAAGATCTTTCCAAATGAACAATGTTTTCTGGGGTCCAATATGGAGGGATTGGTGGTGGGCATCTGATAACTCTATTCATGAATATAACAGCAAAAACTAATATCAGCTTATGCCTGAAAAAATATCTCTGGCTGCCATTCTGAATCTTAGGTGGTCTTCTACAGAGGTGGAATCTTGGTGTATTACTAGGCTAAGTAAAGTCTGGTCATATAGATACTCCTACAACCTCAAACTTTTTCCATGGATGTTTATTTATGAGGGATTGCCTGCTAAGGCCAGATTAGCAAAGATTGGAGTCACAAATAATCAATTTATTTTTTGTTGTAAAACTGAGACACTCAAGCAGATCTTACGGGAGTGCCAATTTGCATGCGAAATTTGGAAGTAAGTTCTGTAGAATTTTTCCCATATGACACGGTGCCATCATTGAAGAGCAGCTCTCCTCAGCTCTCCTCAGTGACTGCAACTCGCTCTTTCTCTTTCCTTATGTTTGTCTATGGCACTGGATTCAAGTGGCTGCTTTAAGTGTATATTTGAGGATTCTTGTAGTTCTGCTTCTTCATTTCAGAGGCTGTGGATGGATGAGGTCTGTGCCCAAGTCGAAGTCAAATGATTTCTCCGTATTATATATGCCAAGGATGCTTCAAGTTCAGATCTTATTACGGCATTAACTTCAATAAGATAGCTGTCATAGTGATTGTACATTATTTCATCTGTTTGTACACGTTTTTCTGCTCTGTAAGTGTATATTTGAGGGTTGTTGTTGTTCTGCTTCTTCATTTCAGAGGCTGTGGATGGATGAAGTATGTGCCCAAGTCAATGTCAAAGGATTTGTACTTATTATATATGCCAAGGATGCTTCAATTATTCAGATGTTATTGCAACATAAACTTCAATAAGATAGCTGTCATAGTCGCTGTACATTATTTCATCCACTTGCACATATTGTTGTCTGAGTAATATAAGTAGTATTTTTGAATAGATAACTAAACAAAAATAGTAGAGAACTTTTTATGCATATTTAATCACCCATTTATACAATTAAAACAGAAACATCGATGATCCAATTGGCAATTACACTATCTGGAATGGTATTCAAAATAGGGGAATCAATGTATTCTTATTGTATGATCATTAATGTCCAAATCAAAATGAAATACAATGATGCATCAAAAATTACAACTATTGCCAAATAAATAGTAAAGAGTCAAGACTGTCATAAGAAAAAATAACAAGAAAAAGGAAATGGAACAGGGCTCAACCAATTGGTGATGCTCAGTCAACCTTTGCTTGGTCCTGTGCATCTGTGTGCCTTGATCTGCCTTGAGAAAATATCAATATCTTTTATGGTAGTGTGAAAACAGCTGGCCCCTAGTTAAATCGAACTGATGTTCTGACTTTTCAGTGAAAGAAATGAGAAACGGTTGATGCTTCTCTAAATTTTCACTGAAAGAATGCTTGTTGGACCTGATGTAACTTGGAATATGGTAGAAAACCCATGTTGTCCATGACCCTCACCTTGTTTTAAAGTAGAAATACTTTTTTCTGTTGTTTTCATTTTTTGTGTTTTCATGAGGACCGGGGTATTCCACAGTACCTTGCGCATCTCATTTTTACAGGGTACATCCCCAGTGAAGTCCACAAGTACTGAGAGCATATCAGGGATGACAGGGGAAGTTCTCCATCAAGTCACCATATCAGGAAACATGGGGAGTGTAGGATACGTGTACCCAACTCCTTATGGGGAACACTGAAAAAAGGTGTTCCTTGTACTAAGAAGCATTTTTAGCTGAGCTAATAAGTAACGGGCTACTTCCCAAACCTCAAGAACTATTGAATGCTCGTGAAGTAAATTGCAAGACTTCGCCAATCTCTTATCATATTGGTCAACTGTCAAATGTACAGAAAAGCCTCAAGATCTGTCAATTTTCCAAAGTATCTGACTTTAAACTTTTAGGCATGGACTAAGATCTGCAGGATTTCTTGTGCCTTTGGTTGTGCTAAGGCCTTTTTATGAGCCTTCTCAAGTTTATCTTGTTGCCTTTTTGTTCTCTTTCTTTGTTGTTGTTCTCTTCCTATCTTCATCTTTCAAATTCATATTATTGTCCTTCATCTTCTGTAATGCTCCTCATGTTGCATTCTTGTTGCAGATATGTTAAAGATTATTTTTCTAGCATCTTTCCCCTGACTTTCCGCTATATATTATTGCAGGGTTCTCCAGACTTGAAGGCTGCAAAAGAGGTAGCAGATTACCTTGGCAGTTTTCATCATGAATTTGACTTCACTGTACAGGTATCTCTTTAGCTACACTGCATAAATGCATGTTTGGAAAAATATTTATATCTACTCTGCATTAAACAGAAAATTATCTGACATCTTGCTTTATTCATTTGGTAACAGGAAGGCATAGATGCAATTGAGGAGGTTATCTATCATGTTGAAACATATGATGTGACCACGATTAGAGCAAGCACACCTATGTTCTTGATGTCTCGCAAAATTAAGTCTTTGGGAGTAAAGATGGTTCTGTCTGGGGAAGGCTCAGATGAGATATTTGGGGGTTACTTGTATTTCCACAAGGCTCCCAACAAAGAGGAGCTCCATCGTGAAACATGTCGAAAGGTATCAAACTTTTAGATGAAGTGTTTATAACTTTATATACATCTGAAAAAGAATGAAAAATTTAAGCATTTTATTTATCATCCATATGTCTAATTGGCAATGGCACCTTGTTAGCCCTAAGTGTGTTTTGTTGTGAAGTGTCTTTTGTGTTGTAGTAACTTATACATGTGGTCAAAGGAATTATTATAGTTTCATGGGAACTCGTTCCAACTGTTAGGAGACCTGTTCGTTGAGTTCCACATCCCAGGTAACCTTGGAGTGGGTAGGTAATGCTTCCTTTTGGCAGGGAACGGCGCTGGGAATGTTTCCAGTTAGTATGCTGCCTGAAAAGGGATTGTTCTAGGCATTCCTGCACCCTTTTGGCCCGCTACAAGTGCCAAAACAGGCCTGTAACAGGACTGTTGTGGCACCAACTAAACCAACAGTGGGACCTGATGGGGCAAGCATGGCTAATAAACCCCAAAACCAGTGAAAATCAATAAAATAAGTGTTAAAATACCCTAATCCTAAGTTCACAAATACAACCACCCCCCTCAATGTGTCTTGTATCACGTATTGTGTTATTTTGAAGTTATTTTCATTTCTCTTTACAAATTTTTGTTTTTTAATGATGGAGGGTGTTACCACCCAAACCCTCACTTCTTGTGATAAAGTCCTAAAGCACAAGCAAGATCTTGGAGGAACTATCACCACAATAGCGCCCTCTGTCACTTATCACCACAATAGCGCCCTCTGTCACTTTAAGCTGTCTCTCCTCCGGTGCAAGGGGGGTATCCCTAGTATAGGATTGCCAAAGATATGCAATGGAAGCTTAAGGTGAAATGAAGAGTTAATCTTTGGAAAAACAGTTTTTTGAAAATAGATTTTTATAAAGTGATGGGTGGACCAAGATTACTGTCTATCTGGAGTCAAAAGATAAACTAGGTAGAGCAGAAACAATGAAATTATTTCTTATGTGACAAGGGGAGCATGAAGCTGAAATTAACAAGTTACATCAACCGTATCTTGCTATCCACAAATGCAAAAATTTACTTCTGAGGAATCTTAATGAGGAAAACCTCTAGAACATGCATGAGGGTGTAGACAATGTGAATGGAAACCAATTCTTAATTAGGAGAAACAGTGCATGTTTACATTTCCAGCAATAAAAACAAAGAATTCAAAGGGAGAATGAATCACAATGCAACTTCTTCCAACCAAAGAACAATGTTACCAATATGATGGTCCTTCAGAACACGTTTGATGCAAGAAATTCCAGCATTAGTCTTCAGAAATATTGAGTTCAAACACATATGCAACAAGAAGAGAAAACCCTTAACTCCATTACCTTCAAAATCTTGAACTAAGCTCCAAGGGGTATCTCCCCAAATCCAACTATGAGAAACAAATGAAGGTGCTACTCTTTAAATAGAGTCTCTAGCTCAACCTCTTACAATAAAATAATATTAATGGATTCTAAATCTACCTTTCTCCAAGGGAAAATAATGAAATACATCACTCCTTAACCTTCTGAACAACTCTCCAATAAAATAATAATAAGTGGTTATAGTTCCACAGTCCACTTTTTAATCCCACAAATAATAAAAAACTGTTGGCAGTTTTCCATATCCATGATTTACAAAATTATGAAATTGTTGAAAATCCCCTCAAAGCTCTCCAATGAATGTATTTGAGCTGGGTGTCTCCTCAAATATGGTTATTTGACCACGTAAATTCCTTCAAAAGGCCATGTGTAACTTTCTGTCCTGGAAGGCGAGGGTAACCTTGATTTTGAAGGAACATGACCTTTGGGAGATTGTAGAAAAGGTTGTTTCTACACTGACAAATGCAACAAAAAAGGCGGCTCTTGAGAAGGACATCAAAGCCCAAACAGTAATCATGGATGCTGTGAAGGATCATTTGATCCCTCACTTGGCATAGAAGCAGTCGGCTAGAGAGATGTTGAAGGCTCTAGTGAATTTGTTCTCGAGTGATGACATGAACATGAAGATGATCTTTAGGAACAAGTTCAGATCCATCCAGATGTCAAGCTCTGACAATGTTACCAACTATCTCATGAAGATCACGTAGATCTGTGAGCAACTTGCAGTCGTTGGGGAGAAGGTGGACGTCATAGAACTTGTAAATGTGGCACTGATTGGTTTCTCCAAGTCATGGGAACCATTTTTCGAGGGAGTCTGTGCTCCAAAGAAACTTCCTAATTGGAGAGGCTTTGGGATGTTTGCATCAAGGGAGAGACTCGAGAGGAGTTTAAAGCTAACAATGAGGGAGCAAACTCACAGTCAGGGAAGAAGAAGGACTTGAGTGAGATCAAGTGCTTTGCGTGCCACAAGAGTGGTCATTATGCATCTCAGTTTCCAGAGAAGAAGGGTAAGAGTAAATCGCAACAGGTAGCAGCGTTAACAAAAACTCAGTTGGATGAATTTGCAACGAAGTTTGAGAAGGAATTCTTACTACTCTCCTACCTTTCTACTAGCACGATCACCAGGAGTGCGTGGTGCATAGACAGTAGTGCATTGCGTAACATGACAAAAGCATGTGAGCTATTTAGTAGTTTGACAAAGGACTTAGGGATCCATGCGGAGCTTGGTGACGATGCCAAGTATGCAGTGAAAGGAGAGGGAACAATCTTGTTCTAGCTTGAATCAGGTGGTTCGTTGGAGGCCCATGATGTGCTATATGTACCAGGAAAGAAGAATTTGCTAGTCTCAGTTATGGAAGATAGGGGTTTCGCCATCATGTTCAAGAAAGGGAAAGTACTCATATGTCTAGAGGGAGCTAGCCTTGACACAACAGTGAGCATTGGGGTTAGAGAGGGAAATTTATACAGGTTGCAGGGCAAGCCTGTTCAGGCCTTGGTACATGACAGTGACAACCTGTGTGAGCTATGGCACAGGAGGATGGGACACGTGCACTACAAGACTTAGGGATCCATGTGGAGCTTGGTGACGATGCCAAGTATGCAGTGAAGGGAGAGGGAACAATCTTGTTCAAGGTTGAGTCAGGTGGTTCGTTGGAGGCCCCAGGATGTGCTATATGTACCAGGAAAGAAGAATTTGCTCTCAGTCTCAGTTATGGAAGATAGTGGTTTCGCCATCTTGTTCAAGAAAGGGAAAGTACTCATACATCCAGAGGGAGCTAGCCTTGACACAACAATGAGCATTGGGGTTAGAGAGGGAAATTTATACAGGTTGCAGGGAAAGCCTGTTCAGGCCTTGGTACATGACAGTGACAACCTGTGTGAGCTATGGCACTAGAGGATGAGACACATGCACTATAGGGCATTGTCGATTCTGAGAGAGATTGTCATAGGTCTTCCAGATTTCAGTGTTGAGCAGTAGGGCGAGTGCAGAGGCTGTGCTCTTGGCAAGAATGCCAAGGCTGCTTTTCCAAGCAACAAGAGTAGGTCCAAGGGGATCCTTGATCTTATACATTTAGATTTGAGTGGATTGATGTCATTGGCATCAGTGCCAAGAGCACTATATTATGTGATGTTCATTGATGAATTTTCCAGTAAAACTTGGATCTTCTTTATGAAGACCAAGGATGAGGTTTTCAATCGGTTTTGAGAGTTTAAGGCCTAGGTGGAGAACTAGACAGGGAAGACGATCAAGGTCTCGAGGTCAGATATTGGGGGTGAATATACCTCCAATTAATTCAAGCATTTCTGCAAGGAGGCAGAGATCAAGAGGGAGTTGACAATCTCATACAACCCTCAACAGAATGGGATTGCGGAGAGAAAGAACCGGTCCATCATCGGTTCTGCCAGGGCTATGATACATGTGTTAAGTTTTGACTGTTGTTATTAGGTTATTTCCAAATTACATGAGCATTCAATGCATTTCCAAAACAATAGCATAAAGAGGATCACCGAAAGAAACACAATCACAAGGTACACAACATTTTATCTTGGGAAACCCTCATGGGGGAGAAAACCTAGCAAAAACTTCCTCAATAATAGATTTCCAATACAATGCCAAGACTAAGACCAAAACATCAAGAAGAAACCAAGACTGAGCATGTGCCTCTCTTCTCCTTCCTCATACAACTGCAACTGCCTTCGAGATATGCGCACTAGATGAGTGAGTGTGAGTGTGAGTAAGTGAGGCACCATCCTCACATATAAATACTAGTCGAGGAGGTGCTAAGGTTATATCTCTTCACAGGGTAGGGCCAACTTCTTCTAGAAGTGGTTAAAACCATTTTATAAACACTAGAGGCCGACTTTACGAATACCACCATTTAAATATGATTTGACCAATCCACAAAAGGGGATTTGATCTTCTACAAGACCCGACATGATCAATCCACAAAAGGGGATTTGATCTATAAGATAATAACTCAAATATAATTAGAATATTCTTCGAAGTTACAATATTTCAACACTCCCCCTTAACGAGAAGGGTATTCTACTGACATGACCCAATACAACATCATCAAGAGAAGGAGAGGGCAACATCATCATCAACATCTGGAACATTGAATGACACATCTATAAATCATCAAAAGTAATTCTCATCATCAATATCATCATCGTTTACAACATGGAGCTGGAGTAACATCATCATCATCATCATCATCAACATGAAGCTGAAACATCAACATTAATAGCACGAAGCTAGAACAACAACATCATCCACAACACGAGGCTAGAACAACAACATCATCCACAACAAGAGGCTGGAACAACAACATCATCAACAACACGAAGCTGGAACAACATCATCCGCAACACGAGGTTGGGACAACAACATCATCAACAACACGAAGCTGGAACAACAACATCATCAACAACACGAAGCTGGAACGACAACATCATCCACAACACGAGGCTGGAAAAACATCATCAACAACACGAAGCTGGAACAACAACATCATCAACATGTGGCAACATAATGAGGTAGGTGTATCAACAACAACATTTGTGGTACTCCGACATACCGTCCTTACCGGACCTTCGGGATCTGCCCAGGAATCATAAGATTCCATAGGATATAAAATCCTAACAAGCTACCACGTGGTACTCTGATAGACCATCCTTACCAGTCCTTTGGGATTTGCCCAAGAATCATAAGATTCCCTAGGATATAAAATCCTAACGGAGCTACCACTATTGACCACAACTGGCATATACATGCACAGGTACTCTGACAGATCGTCCTTATCGGACCTTCGGGATCTGCCCAGGGATGATCAATCTCCTAGGATATAAAATCCTAACAAAGCTACCCGTTGTTGGTCAGGATACCATAGTATCATCAACATCAATCCCCCTTTCGAGGGAGGTCCTTTAGGACAACACCAAGCTTGTCTCGGAAGTACTCAAACTTCACACGAGATAGAGGCTTGGTCAACACATCTGCAACTTGCTCATTTGTGCCAACATATTGGAGCTTTACAACTCCCCTCTGCACCATATCACGAATGTAGTGATACCAGATCTCTATGTGTTTTGATTTATCATGGAACACTGGGTTCTCTGTCATCTTTATACAACTTTGGTTATCACATATAATCACGGTGGCTTCCATCTCCAGATCAAACAGACCTGTCAACAACTTTCGAAGCCATATGGCTTCACAACTGGCGGAACATGTTGCAATGTACTTCGCTTCTGCCATGCTGAGAGCAATACTGAATTTCTTTCTGCTTTGCCATGAAGTCATGGTAGACCCCAAACTGAAACAACATGCTGAAGTGCTCTTCCTGTCGGAGGCACTTCTAGCCCAATTTGAATCAGTATACCCATACAGTTTGATGTCATGATCTCTAGTATAACATAGACCATAATCCAACATACCCTTAAGGTATCTTATCACATGCTTTGCACCTACAAGGTGAACACGTTTGGGCTCCACCAGAAATTGACTCAAGGTATTCATAACAAAGCATATATCTAGCCTGGTATTCGTCAGATAAATCAATGATCCAATAATCTGTTTGTATAGAGTAGCATCAACCAACTCTAACAAAGTATCAACCAGGAGTTTCAAATTCGCTTCCATGGGTGTGTTCATGGCTTTACATTCCAACATGTCAAATCTCTTCAGTATTTCAACTGCGTACTTCCCTTGGTTAAGGAAGATCTTCTATGGGCTTTGCCAAACTTCAAGACCTAAGAAATAATGCATCGGGCCTAGGTCTTTCATCTCAAACTCTGCAACGAGCTTCTTCTTGCAATCTGTGATGAACTTTTCTTCTCCTGTCAAGAATAAATCATCCACATATAGTAGCAATATAATTGGCTCATCATTCATGAATCATAACCTTGAAGTAAAGGTTAGGATCAACTTTACTCTTGGTAAAGCCCAAGCTCGTCAGGAAACTGTCAATTCTGCCATACCAAGCTCTCAGAGCTTGTTTCAACCTGTACAGAGCTTTCTTCAACCTGCAGACACGAGTCTTCCTGTCCTATAGTTCGAACCAAATTTTCGAATTACATTGTACCAACCTGGTACACTTGCTCAAATGCAACTCAATCTGTATAATCATGTGTTGGTTCTATGTGATTTCTGCAAAGCACTATTTGTCTGACTTCCCGAGACTATGTTTTCTACTCTCTCTGCAACTGTTCCTCTAGAATCGAGACTCTGCACCTGCTATTTCCGAAGCTGAGAATGACTGCTCTATAGCTGCTGAACTCTAAGAGTAGCTCCTCTATTCTATCATGGCATCAACTTCATCTGAGAGTGGCTCAATAACTGATGCTGAATGTAGCTTTTCTTCTTTCATGGAGGTAACTTAATCTCAAATACAGGGACTACTCCCCCTTATTCTCATACCGTATCGGAATTATGGTTGTTCTGGTTGTCTTCACGAATATTGGAACTATTTCTTCGATTACTGCAGCAAGTGTCTCGTCATAGTCTTCTCCCTCTTGCTGGGAGAATCCTCTGGACACAAATTAAGCTTTATACTATTATCTGCAACATGCTTGATCTGTTAGATCAATCTTGGAAGTCATCCCTGACTTCCCTTCTAGTCTCAAGGAAAAACCCATATCCCAATCCTTCTGACTGCCTTCCTTCTCTGTCATTGAAACAAGGGAATTTTCCTAGGGGATTTCATGTCTCCTAGAGGTCTCTGAAGCTACGATCTAGTCTTCTCAACTCATGGCATTTGTCTGCCAGTCCTAGAAGATGTCTCCTTTTCCCATCTGATCCTCTCTGAGATCAGGCTCACTCTGTGTCTTGATTTCTTTCGAGTCTACAAAGACTTCATAGTCTCTACAGGATATACTTGGTGTTGAATACCAAGTCTTAATATGAAATGCTGAGTCAGACTTCAAACGAATTCTATTTCCTGTGAAGGTGGCTTCATTATCCATTGACCAAGTCTACTGTGAGTTCTATTCTAATGTTCGGTCATCTTTGGTGCTTGTTATCCCACAATCTGTACTTGCGCAAAGCCCAAGGCAAGTGGATGCAAGATTTGCATAACAGGGGATGACCTATCACTGTCACCTTAACATGAAACCCCTTTCTATTTAGTAGTATGTCAAAGTACCCTAGGGGAGACGTCTCCAGTGACCTGAAGGTTTGAGAAAGCTAAGGTAAAGGCATAAGAAATTCCCTCCCTCTCACGGGTCACTCAAGTCAAAGGTTCTTTGTGTCTTATAGAGATGAAGCAAAAAGTAAATAAGGTGTACCTCCCCAGAACAAGACAACAAATAGAAAAGAGTGTCAACTTTCAAGTACCAAATGATGTCAGTGGTTCATAAGACCATGAACCTCTGAAAAATAAGTAAGCTGATATAAAACTACAACCATGTAATTATTTACAACAGAAATAAGTATTTTGCAACAACCACAATAATTATGCTTTGAATTTGCTTGAAGAAGGAAATGAAATATAGCTTTGAATTGGCAGAATGATAACTACTTGTCACAAGCAAAATTGGCAATGTCTAATCAGCATTTAATGTCCCTTTTGAGGTAAATTTGCTGCTGTTAGATGGCTGTAGCAATCTTTTGCAACAAGAAGAAGTTAGTCAATGAATTAGTCTAGTTTAAACTTAGTAGAAGTTAGTAAATGTTTCAAGGAAGATAGTTTGAGGGCTGTTTTCATCAATCAATCACTATAGTGGGTAGATTAGTGCCTTTATAGGGTAATGGAGTCTATAGGTGATGGTTTTCTCTTGGAAGAAATGACACAATGATTGTACTTGCCTAAGAAAAAGAGATGGATGGAAGAGGTGTTGGCTCTTCAAGGCCTCAAACATCCAAACCCTAAGGATGAATTTGCTAGAGTGTAAGCAATTTTAGGCTCTAGCAAACCTTCCTTCCTTAGACTATTTAAAAGATATTAAAAGCAACAATTGACTAGGTAATGACCACCAAATTGCTAATATTTAGGGCTCTATAAGTTCACCAAATTAAAAATCTTCATAGCAAAGTCTAGCGAATGAAAAGCAAAGAAGTAGCAAATTAAGTCCTTTACTCCTAGGGTTTGTCAAGCAAGCAATTTCATAATCTTTAATATGAATAAGCAAATTACCATAAACCATTCAAATAAATTGAAGAATTGCAGATTAACTTACTTCACCAAGAATAATCAAGCCATAAAACCCTAGAATGCCAAGTAACTTCACCAAGAATGATCCAAGTTGCAAAATTTAGCCTCCAAGAAAAAGTGCGCCTAGCATTTCAGCCAATAAACCACAAAAAGGGCGCAAATTTCAGACCACACTACTTGTGTGATGATTGATGATGAAAAAATGAGAGTATTCTCTCTCTATTTATACAATATCAATGACCTTTAATTAGAATTAGGTCATAAAAGGCGGACTTGGCCAAATTACATAAAAAATCCAATTTTTTACATAAATGAAAGTAATTAACCCCTGAAATCATCTCCAAGGGTGACGT
>SNQJ01S0134931.1:38892-52780 GCA_010110895.2 Picea sitchensis
ATCTGCTTATGTTTCTTTGGGCATAAACGTGTAACTCGACAGTATATATGTAGAACAAGAGTCCTCACATGATGTTGGGAGACAAGACTACTGACGATGCATTCACAGGAGTGAAGCCAGAGATGGGACACTGGAGGATCTTTGGTTGTACAATATACATCCATGTGCCTGTGGAAAAGAGGACGAAGCTGGAGCCTTCAGGAGAGAAGCACATATTCCTGGGATACAACAAGACCTCAAAAGCTTACAAAATCTTCATGCTAGCGCAAAGGAAGACAATTGTGAGCAGAGTTATTAAGTTTGAGGAGAACTTGACATCTAGTAAGTCTCATGAGTTACCACCAGTGGTAGAGGACAAGGAGTAGGAGGTTTCGAAGGGAGAACAATGTTCAGAGACTTCCAGTTCAGGGAGTCAACCTTCAGGTGGGAAGAGTTAGCCCCTTCCAGCTCTGTTAGGAGACTTAAGTGGTTTATGCAGACATTGAAGGATGCTCAGGTGCATGTTGAGGCTCCTAGGAGCACACTCAAGGAGAGGAGGCCTCCAAAGAAGTTTCCAAACTTTATGGCACTAATGAGTAATGTCATTGCAGAGGCAACAAACCAATAAGTATATTAGGATGCCACGATGGAGGATGATGTGTGGGACATTGTGCTAGGATCGGAGGGACAACCAGTTCCAGGTGGCTCTTCCAGAAGTACCTTACTTGCTAAGAGGGAGTGTTGATGATTGTAGCATCGAACATGTACTTCCGCATAGGTCTAGTGTTGAACATGTGGAAGTTGTCCAAAGGACCTTTCAAAAACTTTGGAAATTCCCTTTAATTAAAGGAATTATTAAAGTGAATGACTTTTTCATTATTGACCTAGGAAAAATTTAATAAAATGTAATTTAATTACATTAGTGATTTAGACTTAATCTCAATCGTTGATGTCAAGTGAGGTGAGAGCTAATCTCAATCGTCAATCACTTTGGAGATTAGGGTTACAGATTGAACTCAATGTTATGAAAGGAAGCCAAGGTGAAAGGAGAAGACACATCTATTGGAGTTTATGACTCATAGTGAGAACAAAGAAGGACTTTTGCTAAGTCCAAAGGAGAAGAGAGAAGGTGGGGCAGCAACAATAGATCTGGTAAGAAGCACTGATCATGTACGCGTAGGAGCAGCAGGTACAGTCATGAGTGTACGCGTCGCACAGTTTGTGTAGGGCACAAATGTACATGCCGCACAGGCTGTGCAAGGCACAGATGTATGTGCAACATGGATGTATGCGCAACATAGGCTGCGTAGAGCGCGGGTGTATGTGCTGCATAGGCTGCGCAAGGTGCGGGTGTACGCACCAGATGGACTGCACAGGTGCAGGTACAGTCCGTATAGGGCCACTGATAGGCCGTACAGTCAAGGACAGGTGCTGGGGAGCAAGGTTTTTCCTGTAGTTTTTGTTGCTTTTCTCAGTGGGCAAATTTTCCTAGCTTGGGAGCTCTTGTATGCTTTGATATTATTTTAATGAAAGGCAAATTTGAAGGGAAGGAAATTCTGTGTCTGAAATTGGTTTAATTTGCTTCCGCTGTTTATTTCAGTTAATTATTCCAGTCAGTGTATTTTTTTCTGTGAGCTGCAATTTAATTTTCAGCATGGAAATCACAAGGAAATAATTTATTTAGATACTGAGATTAGAAAATTAATAAGGAAGTTATAGTTGGCACCAAAATTGGAGGCACAATTCCCCAAATACGACATGTACTTTTCAAAATTATAGAATTAAACATTGCAATTATTGTAGTAAAAGTAATGACGATGAAGAAGATTGTTATCTTAAGCAAAAACATGAGGTTGAGGATATCGTAGAGGAGGAAGGCATCAAAGTCATTTTGCAGAAAGTAGTACAATTGTTCAAAAAACCAAACCTACCATTGATTATCTTTTATGCCCTCTCATACTGACATCTTTGCTTCTCAATTTGTTTGGTACATTGTTTCAGGTGCTACCAAACATATGATTGGTAAGCAAGAGGTTTTTCAATTCTTGCTAATTGTGATAATGAGATCATTGTTCTGCACGATGATAGTGGCCATGAGTCACAAGGAAGAGGTGA
This sequence comes from Picea sitchensis, assembly GCA_010110895.2. Taxonomy (NCBI): domain Eukaryota; kingdom Viridiplantae; phylum Streptophyta; class Pinopsida; order Pinales; family Pinaceae; genus Picea; species Picea sitchensis. The sequence goes on from SNQJ01S0134931.1 coordinate 40,987, forward strand.
AGCAACTAAGAGAGTTTTAGGGGATAGTGTCAAAAACATACAGAACGTTCTTTATATTCTTGGTCTAATGGAAAACTTATTATCTGTTAGTGAAATCACTAATGAGAATTTTATTGTTGTTTTTGATAAGAAATAGTGCTTGAATACAGAACGTAATAACAACATCATTGCTTGAGGAGTGCAGAGTAATGATATGTACAAGTTTGATGGTATTCCAAAGAAATGACAGGTTTTTTTGACATGGTCTAATATGATTAATTTAATGGATGATGTTCATCTGTATAGCATAACTTGGTGATTTATCCTTTGCATTACAAACTTCTTCATCAAGTGATGCTTTGACTCAATTTGCCCAAAGGATAAGGCACTCGATCTTGCTTGTCTTCTCATCCTTTATTATAAAGAAAAATCATTCAACATACCAAATCACAAATATGATTTCCAGACCTTGTTTAATAAGGCATATTAGGGATTTGGTCTAGGGAATCCCTCCTTAAGCCAGAGGAGAGCCAACCTAAAGTGAAGGGAGGTTCTACTGAAGTGATAGTGGGTAGAACTTCCAAGAGTTTTCACATGGTTTGTACTTTGGACGATTTGGGCTTATCTTGTGTGTAGATCTGGGAGGTAATAGTCTTGATTACCATCATTTTTAAGATATTATTGTATATGAAAATTGTTACACTATATATTATATGGGGTTTTCGAAGACTAGTTCATGACACCTTGTAGGAGGATACCCATGGAATTTCTATGTACTGGTTGGAGTTATGGGGGCATTTTTTTTATTGCACATGTTATTTTGTGCTACCCTCATTGTTTACATGACCCTTGGCCAACCAAAGGGGAATTTGACATTCTTATAGGATGACTTGGTAGTATCATTTTTATGCTCTTTTGTTCACTTCAACTTCTTAGATTTTATTGGTCATACGTTGTGTCATTGGTGGAGGTTGCTTCGACAACGTATTATGTGTATTCATCTTGTTGCATGTGCTACTCCATGATTGATTATTGTTGGAGAAATCTCCTACTCCTTATCTTGTGCTGCTTATGTTCCAATCATTACTTTCTCTTGGTCTTTTCATGTTGGGTTCAAGTCGTTTTCCTACATGTGGTGTCCTCTAGCTTGGTGGTGTATTTCCTAGTGGCTTGCTTAGATGTCTTTCCTCTTTCATTATCCATCCATCATTTGGCCTAGATACCGTCCATCATGTTATCACCTTTAATTTTACCTAGACAAATTTCATATCACGCCCATAATCCATCATTTACCCATTCTGGGGGCACATGTCCCATGTTCATCCATTTCATTTAGTTTTTCCTTCGTAACTAAACTCTCATTTGGCATATTTCAATAAATCATCTTTTTCATGCGTGAATGTGACAAAGTGGTTTGGGATATTTTATTGCTGATTATTCAGACCCAAACTTAACGTTGAAGTGCTACATTATTGGCCTATTTTATTACTGGATTTTAAACCTTAATTAAGGCCTCATTCCATAAGTTCCAATTTAAAAAAAAAGGAAAACAAAAAGAAAGAGAAAATAACTAGGGAATGCAACTTCTTGTGCATGAGGAACACAACATGAGGGTGGCATTCCCCTTTGGCACACATGTTGAGGCAACTCACACATAAAACAATATATTTAGAAAGTGGTTGCCTTCATGTCAATTTGTTGGGGTTATTTTATCCTATTCACACTCACAAGTGGCACCCTTTATTGGCCATTTAATTCATTTCACACATATGTTGAGGAGGTGATTGAGCTTGCACATGCTTTGAGAGTTAGTTATGCATGCACCCTACTTTCATGTCCACTTCCACTTTATTTAATCATTTTTTTCATCATTATCTAAGCACACTAACTTAGGGGGTGCGCTCAACTAGATGGTTAACTTATATCTTTGAATTGGCTTTGTTTGCATCTTGTTTTTACCTTGATGAAGGTATTTGACTTGGAACTTGAGTGTCCTTGCTATTTTGAGGAGACTGTCAACACATTTTGAGATTTGCATGGAGTAGGAATTACATGGACATTGTTATTTTGTTCCATGGACTTGGGTCACTTACTATTTTGAGAGTTGCCTGCTCTCCTTGGTGGACCATTTGCTATTTGGAGATGGATTATGTTTCATTGGGTGAATACTTCTCTTGGAGTGTGCACTTGTTGAGACACAGGATTGCTATTTTTGGGAGGTGGTTGCAACAACTTAGCACCACTCCCTACCGCACACTTCTCTCTCATTTTCTACTAATATTTGATGCATATCTCTCCTAGGCATGTGCCCTAGGGTTTTTGGCTCTCTCATAGAGTGGTTTTAATATTATTTGATGACAAATTCCATATTTTGTAATATTATTTTATATGTTTGACTCATCAAACATGATCATTGGGATATTGTTGGAATTTGAGTAGTACAGCATAACAGTAATATCTTTTTAAAATTTATTGAGTAAGACAAGTAGATCTAGTGTTTAGACATCAATTTCCACTGTTTGTACAGATCTAGGAGATCTAAAAGGTAAGGCTGTAATACAGATTTGAATACAGATCTAAGCTCAGAACATACAGATCTAAACTCAGAACATACAGATCTAAACTCAGAACATGCAGATCTGAAAAATACAATAGATCTATAAGGCTATACTCAGATTTCAGATCTAACAACTTAGTCTGATCATTACTCAATTGAATACCTTGTAAATTCAAAACATGTCTTCAGATCTACTCAATGCTAACTAGGTTAAACAATTCTGTAGTGAAATCAAAATAGATGAGACAGATGAATAGGATTTGCTTACACAGTACAAAGCAACCTTACCTTGAGAAGGACAATAACCATGAGAGAAGTGGGACCCTTTTTATATGCCCAGACAAGGTTCAGTTCATAGATCTTTATGGATCTCATGCTAAAGAATGAAGAAGCTTTCTTGCCACTGAGCAGGGCCACAGGGAGGAAACCCAATCCCAACAGAGGTTAGAAATGCCCAAACCCTCACACAGTGAAACCCTTACCCAAGAAACCTTTAGATCTGAAAACTGGACTGTGCATAAACCCTTGTCTCAACAGAGAACAGAACTGAACTTTTAGGTATGCTTTAGCAAATGGCACCCCACAAGATTACCCTAGCAAGAGGGCCGCAGACTAGAAGTCTCTCCACACAACAGACAGAGAAAAGTCGCTGTTTCACTGTGGGGCTGTAACCTCAAGGGTTTGCACACAATGAAAGGGCTAAGGGTGCCGCACCTAGCACAATGCTCACACACTGAAAAGCTGCACTCTAGCAGTCCTCAAAGAGACCGGCTGCTACACATTACTAATACAACAAAGGAAGGAGCCGCACCCTAGCCACCCAGACAACGTCAAAGGAAGGCGGATCTGGAATGTCCTTACAGCAAACACCTGAGGGAGGCCCTTTTCACACACCACCTATATGAACAAAAAGGGCCTTCCTTACAGCAATCACAAAAGAGGCCACAGCTACATCCACAACAATCACAAGAGAGGCCGCCTTCCCATTACCTTAATCACAAGAGGCGTGGCTGCATTACAATGTAAACAATAGGCCGCAGACAGGAATAGATCCTGGGAGGTCGCAGCTAGAAGAGAGAGAGAGATCAAGCGCTTACGCGAGGAACAATAGGTGAGTGAAAGGTGAGAAGGGGGGGTTTAATTTATAGTATTTAGAGTTAGGGCAAGGGTTAGACTAAATCAAGGCCAGTCATGTTTAAATTTAAATTTGGCTTGTAACGATAATCGCTTTGTTAAAATAACTTTAAATTTAACCTTGGAATAAGACAACCAAAACCCAAACCAATCATGCAAGGGTAAAGGAGGTTTGCAAGGTGGCATTACTCATTTCTTCATATCACATGCTGAACCTATTACTTTATCATCAGCATATGGGACTTATCCCTCATGTGGATTTATATCCTTCTTCAAGGAAGGTCATATACCATCAAATACTTGATAGAGAATCAAGTAGCCCCAAAACTTTCTGGGGTCTTATCCACTAGGAATTAGGAGACCAAGGATCAACCCATGTTGTATGCATGGGTACCTTGGACTTTTCAGGAGCCCTAGGCTTATCTAGGGGCTTTAGCTTCTTAGTCCCATACCAAGAACCATAGTTATCTATTGGGGGCCCTCTTCGAGAGTCTTTAGCACTGGCTACTGCTTGGTTCTTCACCAAGAACCCCGATGTCTCTTGGGGGCCCTCCAGGGGTCTTTCACGCGGTTTCACCAAGACCCCCGGGTCATTATCTTGGGGGTCCCTCTTAAGTGCTACTTGCTTGGTTCTTTACCAAGAGCCGATTAGGTATCTTGGGGGCCCTCTTAGGGAATTACGCTGGGTACAAGATCATGGATCAACCAGCTACCTGGGGCATGCAGGTGCCACTGAATTCCAGGGGCCTAGACTATATCAGGGGGCTTTAGGCTGCTTAGTCTCAGGACTAAGAGCCCCAGGTCATATCTTTGGGGGCCCTAGACTAACCAACTGAGGTCTTTGCAATACTCGAGGAGAATGAAACACGGCTGCTAGCAATTTAACAGATATTATTATTTTATTTGAGGTGGTTGAGTCTAGAACTTTATAAATAAGAGGCTCCCCTCATTTGTAATGGTTGTTGAGTGAGATATAATATAATTCTTCTTCTTCTTGGAGCATATTTTTGTAGTGTATTTTCTTTTCATATTGTGTGAGGTGAATTGGTGAATATTTGTGGTGGACTGGAACTTTTAACATATCAGTAGTAGTTAAAGGCATCCAATTGAGACATATTTTCATAGACAAACTGAGTGTGATCTTTTCTTACACTTGTTGAACTTTATAAATAAGAGGCTCCCCTCATTTGTAATGGTTGTTGAGTGAGATATAATATAATTCTTCTTCTTCTTGGAGCATATTTTTGTAGTGTATTTTCTTTTCATATTGTGTGAGGTGAATTGGTGAATATTTGTGGTGGACTGGAACACCTTTTATGCATGCAAAGGATTGGATTAAGGGCATCCAGTGAGACATTCTTCAATATGAATAATTAGGTGTGATCTTTTCTTACACTTGTTATTTTGTTTATTGCTTTAGGTATTTCTAATTTTGTTTCTGTCCAAAAAAATAGTAACTAGACTAGAAACACCTAGGGAAATAAGTTAATAACACCCTTGATTTAATTTTGAAATTGTCAATATTTCTTAGATATTTCCTTGCATAGTTTATTCTCTTAATTCCACTTGGTAGGAAACATTGTGGCATGCTTTAGGGCAGCCTTTAGAATTCTCAAATCTAGACTAGATTAGGCCCTCCTCATAAGATTGAACGACTCTATTAGCCCAAGGATTAGTTATGCACTAGTCTCTTTCTCCGTCTCATCCATGGAATTCAGATTTTCAAGCTGCTTTCATTTAAATTCGTTTGCTGGAAATTACATTTATTTCTGTTTTAAGTAATATTTAGTTTCTAATTATTATTTATTTTAGAAATTTGTTAATTTCCAGCAATAGTTCAGTCTAGGAACTTGCATTTTTAATCTTAAACTAGACTAGATCACCTTATAAGCTTTCTGGAATTTTGTATTTGGATTTCTGTCTTAAGTTAAGTGTATTTCAAAGTTCAAACACTTTACTTATTTCAGAAATTGGATTTTTCAGCTAGCTTGTTGACCTAGGATCTTTAATTTTTTGATTATAAAGAAGGTTACCTTCATTTTTTGCGTGCTGAAAATTCAAACTTAAATGTTCTGAATGTTGTTTTATCAATTATATTAATTTTTTCACATTTAGGAATTTGTTTTCAGCATTACGTTTGCCTAGTAAATTTATTTTTTGCATCATAATTAGGCAAAATCTGAATTCCCAAATTCTGGAAATTGTATATAATTTTCTATTTTAAACTAATTGCTGTTTCCAGCAATTAACTTATTGCTGAAATTTCAATTTCTAGAATTGTTTGAGGTCTGAAATCTGCATCTTAGGATCATAATTTAGCCTCAATTTGTAGGGAAAACATTTTGAAATCTGTACTTGAAAGTTCCATTCATAAAATTCTGTATTTTGTATCTGATTTGAATGCAAAAATTTACTTTTCAGAATTGCATTTGAGCATTGTACTTTCATTTGTTTACTTCTCTTCTTCAATTCACTTAATTCATGTCCAAATCTGGAACAACATTTCACTACAAGATCATTAAGGTTCAGATTTGAAAGAGTCTAATAAACTTTGATAACAACCATAACAAGAATTGCAACTTGATTTGGAACCTTCACTCACATCTCCATTTGGAAAACACTCTTACAAGATTCCAAAAAACAAACACATTTGTCCACTAAAATTCATTGATACACTTGAAACAATTGGACTAAGAACTTGTATAGAGACACCCTGCTTGAGTTGGAGAGGAACCAACCTAAAGATAGAGGAAGTGCTACTGTGGTGACAGTGGGTAGCCTTCCTTGCTTACACAAACTAACACCTTGTGCTTAGGACTTTCACACATTAGGAGTGTTAGATTTTTTTGTAACAAAACCTACATGAATATTTCATCCTATTTTATCACACAGCTAAAGTTAGATGCTTGGTGCTGAAATATTCATCTGCTATCCATCCTGAGAATTGTACTTTCATTAGTTTACTTCTCTTGTTCAATTCACTTAATTCATGTGCAAATATGGAACAACATTTCACTACAAGATCATTAAGGGTCAAATTTGAAAGAAGTCTAATAGACTTTGATAACAACCATAACAAGAATTGCAACTTGATTTGGAACCTTGACTCACACCTCCATTTGGAAAACACTTGGAAAACACTCTTACAAGATTCCAAAAAACAAACACATTTGTCCACTAAACTTCATTGATACACTTGAAACAATTGGACTTAGAACTTGTATAGAGACACCCTGCTTGAGTTGGAGAGGAACCAACCAAAAGATAGTGGAAGTGCTACTGTGGTGAGTCGGTGACAGTGGGTAGCCTTCCTTGCTTACACAAACTAACACCTTGTGCTTAGGACTTTCACACATTAGGAGTGTTAGATTTTTTTGTAACAAAACTTACATGAATATTTCATCCTATTTTATCACACAGTTAAAGTTAGATGCCTGGTGCTGAAATGTTCATCTGCTATCCATCCTCTTTCCATGCCAAAACATTCCTTCCTATAGATGCTTAATCCAACGCATTCAGCTATCTTGTTTTGGTTACTCAGATGTGAGAGAAAACAGATCAATGTATTTATATTAGGTTTTTTTCCTTTTCCTTTTTTCCTCGGAAAAAGACATCTTATACTTGCATTGAAAAACAAGTGATTTACATCAAAGTGCCATCCATGTTGTGTTTCTCGTTCAAATATTTGAGAAGGGCCATGTTGGCCATAACTCCAATGCCCAGTGAATTAAATATCTGTTCTGAATCAATCTAGTCTAGCTGTAACTTGTGTTGCTAAATCAGCAAGTAATGCTGACATTTCTGTTAGATTCAGCAAATGATTTATTATCATGGCATTGAAAAACAAGTGATTCACATCAAAGTGCCATCCATGTTGTCTTTCTCGTTCAAATATTTGAGAAGGGTCATGTTGGTCATAGCTCCAATTCCCAGTGAATCAAATATCTGTTCTGAATCAATCTAGTCTAGCTGTAACGTGGGTTGCTAAATCAGCAAGTAATGCTGACATTTCTGTTAGATTCAGAAAATGATTTATTATCTTGCATGTAGTTGTTGATCATCTATGATATATGTCCAGTAATATTCTTTTCTGTTTCCATGTTCATTGTTCCCAATTCAGATAAAGTCTCTTCATCTATATGATTGCCTGAGAGCTAATAAGTCAACATCAGCATGGGGTGTCGAGGCTCGTGTGCCATTTCTAGATAAGGAGTTTATCAATATTTCCATGGGAATCGATCCAGAGTGGAAGATGGTAAGTGCCACATTGCACAGATTAGGCATAAATATTTTGTTGTATTGTTATAGCTATGAAACTATTAAATACTAGATATAGGAGACTGAAAGTGAATATTTAACCAATGTTCAGAACCTTTTTATGAGCTCTTGCACTTTGTCTCCTATTTGTCACATCCCTCTTCTGCCCATATAGTATTTATTTATTTATTTGCTTATATTTTTTTCTCTGCTTGATTACCCACTATATTAGCACTTTTGTGTAGTTTTCTCATAAATTTTGGTATAATACACATTCTAATGTGCATTGCTTTGGCTCAAAGTTTGGTTACAGTTTCTGATTTTGACAGCTTGGTCATGGTTCTTTTACATGCATCTCAGTGTGTAACATGGCTGCATTAAATGTGTTTCACTGTACGGCATGGTATCTCCAATTTGTTGCAGCATAATATAATACCTGAAAGGTTTCCTTCCAATTATCCAGATTCCATAGTAATATGACTACTTCATTTCATGTATAAAATTTTCCCTGGCCATTCTTTGTGAAATGTACGAGAGGCATTACCTCTTAAACTATGTTCTTTCTGATGCCATCAAGGAATATGCCGTTAGCCCTAAAGTATAATATTCTCTCTATCAGATGTACATTCAGAGCATTTGGATGACAGATCAATAGGGTAGTTAGGGATGCCATCTATTGGATGTACATTCAGAGCACTTGGATCTCCCCTCCTCATACTCTTGGCCCCAAGATGGGCTTTTACTATGAGCATTTCATGCAGCTGCAAGATGCTCTCATTGTCTTTCCCAACTATATAGGATGTCATTGGGTGCAGGGACTGAAGTTCGCACTCGACCAATTGCAGGTTTTCTCTCAGCACCTATAGATTGAGACAGAAAATTTCCTTCTAAATTATCCATCGTACTATGACTACTCCTTTTGATGCATAAATTTTCCCTGGCCATTCTGTGTAAAATGTGCTAGAGGCATTACCACTTAAACCATGTTCTGCTGATGTTATCAAGAAATATGCAGTTAGCCCTAAAGTTTAGTATTCTCTCTATTAGATATACATTTAGAGCACTCGGATGATAGATCAATAGGGAAGTTTGGGATGACATCTATTGGATGTATATTCAAAGAACTTGGAACTCCCCTTAGACTCTTGGCCCCACGATGGCCTTTTACTAGGAGCATTTCATGCAGCTGGAAGATGGTCTCATTGTCTGTCCTAACTACATTCAATGTCATCGAGTGTAGGGCCTCAAGTTCCCTCTCTACCAATTGCAAGCTTGCTCCCACCAACTATAGATCGAGATGGGCCACCACATACCATGGTTTGAGATGATTTGTCAGTTGCGCCTTCTTTGGGAGATTGAGTTCGAGGAACATATTGTCTTCAGATGTCTCATATACTATGCGATATGGGGGAGGTTCCACTACTTGTCCTGGGACTTGGTGTTAAAATTTTGGTATGCTCGTTTAACCATAGACAATGTCACATCATTGTCACCCAACCATAGGCATTCACTATGCCACCTCCGAGCACACTAACCTTTTCTTAGATAGAATGATTCCGACAAGTCCACACTAGAACCAACAGATAAACCCTAACCATAAACACCACTATTGCAACAACAACACAATACCAAGAGAACGTACCTTTACTAATAGAAGCGTACCTTTACCAAGAGGAGCACACAAGAGAGATACCGGAAAGACTGAGATTACACCACGACAACTGCTGCACCACCCTCTCCAGACTTGTGCATCCTTCTGCTGCAACTGCAACTGCTACACCTCAGACTTGCGCCCTCCTTTTGCTGCAACTGCAGCTGCTACACCTCAGACTTGCACCCTCCTTTTGCTGAGTGAGTGTGTACAAATGAGGAGCGCCTAGCCTCTATTTATACTAGCCTTCCAGGGTGTCTTTTTATGTTGAGCTAACCTTACTTTCTGGAGCCTTTTAATACTTTATTATTATTCTCTTTAGGTCGACTTCTCTTCTAGTGTTTTCACATGTGTTTAATGGTTCTCTTACTTCCGAAATATTCTATTCTAAGTACAAAGGTTACACTTGGAGGTTAATAACTCCTGCAGCTACCAAAACATCAACACTCCCTCTTAGCTAGGGAGGTATTAACTAAGATGTTGTTCATGTAATGGTCTCAAACACATCCATCCATCTCACATGGCATGGGTAAGACTCACATGGTCTTGCAGACCGGTCTACAGGTAACATCACCACAGCCACACAGGCTATCTCATGATCAAACAGATCATGTAACAAGTAGCATGGCCAAACATGCCATCTCATGATCAAACAGATCATGTAACAAGTATCACCATCATAGCCACACAGGCTTTGTCATAGTCACACACACAAACTATCTAATGGTCATGTCACAGTCATGCATCTGGGGTCTCATCATCCTTCCGGGCTTTATGTCATCACGGGGCTTCAACTAGTTCATATAGAACTAGGCAACTCGCCAGCTCACACAAAATATGGCATCTAGTTCATAAAGAACTAGTAACTCGTCAACTCACACAAAATCTAACATCTAGTTCATAAAGAACTAGTAACTTGCCATCTCACACAGAATTTGGCATCTAGTTCATAAAGAACTAGTAACTCATCAACTCACACTGAATTTGACATCTAGTTCATAAAGAACTAGTACCTCGCCATCTCACACAAAATTTGGCATCTAGTTCATAAAGAACTAGTAACTCGTCAACTCACATAGAATCTGACAGCTAGTTCAAAAAGAACTAGTAACCTCTTGTTGGCACACTAGGCAACTGGTCCACAGTGACCAGGCGCCTAATCACAAGGATTAGGCGATGTATTGCGCACTCACTACCCATCTAGCCCAAGGCTAGGAAACACCTCCAACCACATAGGTTGGCCCACCAGCTTGAAAAACTGGGTAACTCGCCAACCTCGAAGGCTTGACATCTGCTGACCTTGTGCAAGGTCATGCTCACTGGTGCCACAGTCAGTAACATGCTCACCAGACTATTTCACTGGAGTAGCAATGTCTCAGCGTACCAAACTATTTCACTAGAGTAGCTATGCGTATCGGATTATTTCACTGGAGTAACAATATCTCAGCGTACCAGACTATTTCACTGGAGTAGCTATGCGTACCAGACTATTTCACTGGAGTAACAATATCTCAGCATACCAGACTATTTCACTGGAGTAGCAATATCTTAGCATACCAGACTTTTTCACTGGAGTAGCTATGCATACCAGACTATTTCACTGGAGTAGCAATATACCATGCTGCTATCTGGAGTCACATCTTTAACACATCATACCCTATCACAAGGGAAGTCCTTCTGAACTGTTATCGCACAGTTTGTAGCCAGGTCAAATGGCTAGAAGATAGAGGCCAAACTGGCGTAACAGGAACCTACCCCACCCAATGTCACCTCAATGGGGAGGTTCTTTCTCTTTAGGGAGGTTAGGCCCAGGGGAGACATCCCCAGTAACCTGGGGTTTTGAAGAGGCAAAGATATAAAGATCAAAGTGAAAGTCCCTCCTCACAGGTTACCACCAAGATCAGATAGTCCTGCTAATCAGCCAATAAAGAAGTGTAGCCCCAAATGAGAACACCTGCCTGGAACAAGACAATAGCAAAACAATATATGCAGGCTATAATTAAATGGGTTAGTACTTCATATAACTATCTGACATCAATAGATTAGCAATTATAACAATAGATATCAATGAGATCAATGTTAATTAATATAGCAATGGAATAATGTCAATTCATCAATAAATATTGAGATGATGTAGTCAACAATGTATTTAATCAATCCCTTACTCAATAAATGCTCTTAAACCATCATCTAATTGCTTATCAACAGAAAGTGCT
>SNQJ01S0134933.1:1329-25600 GCA_010110895.2 Picea sitchensis
TTGGTCTAGGACCAAGTAGTAAGTCCCTAGATGTGTCTAGGGCCCCTGGATGTGTTCCAGGGAATCCTTGCCGGTGCTTGCATTGATCCTTGGATATGTTCCTTGGTGGTTGATGCAAGTCCCTAGATGTGTCTAGGGCCCCTAGATGTGTTCTAGGGAATCCTTTCCCAGTGCTTGGATTGATCCTTGGATATGTTCCTTGGTGGTTGATGTAAGTCCCTAGATGTGTCTAGGGCCCCTGGATGTGTTCCAGGAATCCTTGCTCGGTGCTTGGATTGATCCTTGGATATGTTCCTTGGTGGTTGATGTAAGTCCCTAGATGAGTCTAGGGCCCCTGGATGTGTTCCAGGGAACCCTCGCTTAATGCATGAGTTGATCCTTGGTCTTGCACCTTGGTGTATAAGACCCTAGATGTGTTCTAGGGCCCCCAGATGTGTTCTAGGGCAACCTGGTCTTTGACCAGGTAGATCTTGGTGAAATACCAAGATGTGTTGATGTGTGATCCTCTTCTTCTCTCCCGGGAAGGTCCATGAGACCTAGGAGTGCCTATGAAGATGGACATGACCACATTGTTGATGTACCCTCTTATGCAATGATGATCAATTTATAGGTCATTATGAGAGTCATGTGGACATGTTTTGCCATTATGGACCCCCCCTTGACTTTGTCTTAATAGGTACCCCATTGTTGTTTTGCTTTCCCTCTTGTTTTATGTGATTGGAGATTTGCTTTATGTGATTGGGGTTTTTATAATTTATATTAATATTAATTGACATTTTAATTAATGTTTATATTAATTAAATGTCAATATTTAATTATAATTATATTTTCCCTAACCCCTCTCCCTAACTATAAATAGAACCCTACCCTCCAGCATTTGATTACACACACACTCACTTCTCTCTTCTATTGTTGTGGCTACCTCAGTCTTCCCATCCTTGTGTGGTGCGGCCTCTCCTTTTGGTGTATCAATTTCAGATCTGAGGTTTTTGATTGGTCTTGGGTGTTGGCTGGAAGCTCCGTCTTGGTGTCTGGTGGTGTATAGGGTGCATGCAGCCCCCCCCTCCTTTGACTGTCGGTCCTGTCTACTCTTGCTAGGGTGCATACAACACCTTTCTGTGGTTGCCCGACCTGTTCTTTAGAGCCACAGCCCTGTGTATGAAAGTCGTGGCCCCTTTTCTTTGACTGCCAGGCTTGTGTTTAGCAGTGCAGCCTCTCCTCTTGCCTGCCAAGTGTTGAGCTGAAGCTCCTTGGGGTGTTCTTCTTGCTGTCCAGTTCATCCCTGTGCTATATGTTGCTTCTGTGGAGGGTTTTATCTGTTGAGGGTATTGTTGTTACCTACTTGGAGGTCCTGTTGTTTTTCTCTGTGGTGTTATTGTTGTTTTAACTTGTGAACATCTTTTGGGGGTCTCTACTTTGGCAAAACTGTCCCACAGTCTATATTGACTGAGATCAAGCCCTAGAGGTTTGATCCATGAACCTAAACTAATTTCTGAGCATATTTTCAGAGGCATACATCCACACATGTGACAGGTATATCTATCATTGATCAGGAGGTAAGCTAGAAGTTTATTTTTATACTCAGAAATCTTGTTTGTATTCGGATCTGTTTATGTCTCTTCTCCTATATGCTGATATAGTTAACAGAAAAAAAAAAAAATTTAAAGATTTTTGTTCTTCATTTTTCCCTAATTCTAACAGGGTATCAGAGCTTAGGGCATGAAAAGAGCTCTCTAGTGGAAAACTTTTGAGCCTACGTAGATCCTTGTTTTAGGTTTTGTTCTTCATATCTTCATGGCACACTCAGCAGAGTAGTAAGGATGCAGCACTGCAGCAGCATGTATTTTGTTGGTAGATTTATCACATTAAAAAGCTATGCTGATAACCTAAAAAAAAGGCTTATTTTCTAATAACATGGACCTTAGAACTCACGCTGAAAGAGTATGATGTACACTTGCCAATTGGGTGATATTCATCACTCTACCTTGCTCTACTACATAGATTATAACCCAAGGGCCATAACTGACATTCAAAACATGTAGCAAACAAAAGACGTCTAGTTACTTGGGCAGTTTTGTATCTCAAATGCATGAATGCAGCGGCAAAATTGCAAACCTCCAAAAGACCCTTTTGAATCAAACCCAAGATTTTGTACACTGGCAAAAAGAATGACAGAACTCTGGTAATGATTAGCTTGTAACTGAAATGTATTTCTGGTGCCTGTAAGCACTTTTTCAGTTTATGATTTTTTAAACGTTGCAATAACATCACTCTTACTGTAACGGATTTCAAATAATGACTCTGCCTAGCATAGCAGGGCATAGTTTACTATTTTGTGCTTCAAAAGCCTTGAATAATTGAAAGCTCAAGGAGATATGGAAATAGAGAACCTATATGGCTAGCATCTCCATTATAATCGTGGAACAGTGCCACTTGTATTAATGTAAAATACTAGTAGAATCATTGCTTTTGTCTTTTTGTTAAACATCAACATAATTGCATCACAAAAGCCATTGCTACTAAAGCAAGCAGTTGGATGTGAGCCAATTCAATGTCGATACCATTTCCCCGAATTTTGTTTTTATTCCTGTACATAGTGAAAGTGCCAAAGACTTGCTAAAAAGAATTATAATGAGGATCATCTGGCATTTTAAGTTAGTGAGGATATAACACTAAAGCTTTCACATTTCTGATCCACATATATTATTAACAAATTCTAGTAACAAGGTGCTAAAAGCCACGTCTCTTCAGATCATGTACAGGGTTAGTTTTGAATCCATTTCACTCGTAGAATTTGTACAATTACAATGATGTTATGAAAGAACCAAGACTTCCAAGTCTCTCAGCAAGAAAGGCTGATATGCCTCCATGTAACAATGTAGCACTCCTTATGCCTGGGCAGACCTTTCAGAGACCACATGTCGGTTTTCAATTGATATGGGTAATACCCCTTGAAATCCATTACTAGACACAATCAATGGTCAAAAGGATACTCACTGTCCAGTCAAAACTGTTATTACTGATTTCCACCAATTGCCACTAAACTGCAGAAATTGTTCTGGGTATTAAACTCTGAGGTCAATATGGGCATCATTCACTGTGGGCAGTCCTGGATTGAATTTATGGGTGTAAACCATTGAAACATCGAGAGCGATAGATTGGGTGCAAAGCCAACGTTTCATTATATGGAACATACAAGTGTCAAGACTCTTGATATCTACCTGATTGATATCATTCTCAAATTATCTTCCATAGCAATTCAAAACTATCCATGGAATTTCCTGGCTGGTATGCATATATGAAATCACATAACTATTGTGCATATCTTTGCAGCAACTAAATTTACAGTTTACATGTAGGTTACATTTTATACTTCAGATAAGATATTTAGGGTATTGCTTTCAATAGCAATTACACAATCTGAAGTTTCATGAAGCCTTTAACTGAAATCCAGACAAAGAGGAGTCGGGAGGGATTTTCATAGATCCTGCAAATAACAGTATCCTAGCTAGATTATTGTGTTTTTGTTCATGTCTCTGAGAAATGGGGACCTTACCCAAGTTTAGATCTGTTTGCAAGATCTTGGAAAGACATTACAGGCTAGGCTGTGCATAGATCTTTTACCAGTCTTGTGTTTGAAATTTTTTTAAGCATATGAGGTAAAGATAGACTGCCCTACTTGTTGACATACACTTTTTTGTTTTTTCATTGGAAGCTACCGATGGTAGCAGGCTGCAAAATAAAGAGTGTGTCTTCAGCCCAAGTAAGTTCAAGGTAAGACCAAGTACGTTTTTAATCACTGAATTTGAAATAAGTATGTGACTACTAATGACAGCAAGAAGAGTTGTGATTATCCTACTGTCAGAATCTCTTTTGTATGACCAAGGAAGCTGTGATCTCAGCATATACTTGTTGATGTTAGCTAGGTCATTTTTGGTTTGGGAACTCCAAAGTATGATGGAACTTTTTCCTCGGTATGAGAGTCCATCTTGAAGAGATACGACACCAATTCAGAGTTAAAGGATCTTGTAGGTTCAGAGGGAGCCAGTTTGCACATGCAGGAAGGCAGACATGATATAAGACTCGGAGGGAGTAGTCCCAGTATGTGGATTAGGCCATGACATGCAGCAGATGGCAGTATTGAAGTTAGATTTGTGGCTCGTGGCTTCTCTCAGAAAGAAGGAATTGACTAGGACGAGATCCTTGCTCCTATTGCCAGATTACTTCCATCAAGATCATTATCTCTCTTGCCGCAGTTTTTTTGTTGGAAACTTCACCAGATAAATGTTAAGACTGATTTTCTTAACGGTGAAGTTGAGCAAGAGGTTATATCGAATAGCCTGAGGGGTTCGTAATCCATGGGAAAGAATCCCATGAATTGAAGGAAGCTCCAAGAGCTTGGTATGGAAGAATTGACAGTTTCTCTACAGAGTCTTGGGTTCACCAAGAGTATTGCAAATCCCAATCTTTATATAAAGATTGTTCAAAATCATCATGTTATCTTAGAATGATATGTTCCTTACAGGAGAGGAAAATTTGATAGCTCAATACGAGGAGGAAAGGTATTTCGGACTAAGAGAGGGAGAAACTTTCAACAATTTGAAAATGAACTTGGGTCTTATGGTATTTCGAGCTTAGATGTGTGGCAAAAACCGAGGTGAGATCTCTCTCACAAGAGAGATCTGATTGATATGCTCTGGAACTTGGATTGTTGGTGTAAGTCCATATCCCACCATTGATGATTTCTAACCTAAAAGTTACAAGACCAGCTCTGATTCGGATCGGAGAAGACCTCACCCACATATATGTTGGTAGATCATTGGGTCCTTGATGTATCTTATTACATACCGAACCGGATATTGTATAGGTGCCCTCAACTTCATTTCATGTGTGAACCAAGCATATTCATATGGTTGTTGTTAAACATATTATCGGATATGTTCGGGGGACTATAACTTATGGGCTTTAGATACACTTCGGTGTGTTGAAATAATGTAACTGCGAAGAGCATTCTTATTATTTTGTTATTGGATTAAATCCCCATTGTGGATTAATCATGTCATTATTATTATTTTTATTATTAGGTTAATCCCATTGATGATTAACCAAGTCGGTAATTGTATAAGGACCAAATCCCCTTTGCTGATTGGTCATGGGACAGTATAATGTAAAGAATAATAAAGAAAGTGAGCCCGGCCGGTTATGATGAAAGGGCCAGATTTATTTAAAGGTGGATTTACCCACCAGTGAGAGAGGTCGGCCTACTTGAGATGGTGACTCTTCCCTGCGATGCAATTAGTATAAATAAGAGGCTAGCGCCTACACTTCTTACCCTTCACTGCAGTCTTATGAGGCAAGTTGACATTTCAAGTTGGTGGCGAGAGGAAGAAGGGTGGCGCATCTCTTGGAGGAGGATTTTCTTGTATTGGTTAGGTTATCTCTTGAACATTTGTACAAGCTTTTATGATAAGGAAGTTTTGCTGGGTTTCTTCCCTAGAGAGGTTCCAGGATAAAATGTTGCATTATTACATTTGTGATTTTGTATTTCTCGGTGATCTTGTTTATATTATGCTCTTATCTTATGAAATGCAAAGAACTATAATATGACATAAAACATTAACATGGTATCGAGAGCCAACTGAAGAAAGCACAATCTACCAAAGAGGAGAAAAACGTCAACATTAGGGAGGACCCAAAATTAGGGTTTTGAAAAGAAGTGTTTTGACAATCTACCACCCTAAGTTCGCCCTCCCCAAGGATTCATTTTAGCGCCGTAGCACCGGTGGCTGAATCTTAGGAAAGTGAACTGGTTTCACGAAGTACCACGAGAAAACCGAGAAAGCCAGTACCGGAAATTACGAAGTACCCGAGGAAGTACAGTACGAGAAAAACGAAGCACCGATCCATACATCTGCGGAATTTGAAGAAGTAAAATTTGGATTTTCAATTAGGTCTACCAGTATACCTCACCTAAACTCGGCTTACACTATCTATCCACAGGATCGGTTTTCAAAAATTTGAAGTTGAAAAATTAGGGTTTCTCATAGAACCCTAAGGATTCGCGATTCGCGATTCGCAGTCTGAGAACGATTCGCGATTTAAATTTTTATTGCGATTCGCGGTAGTAGAACCGGTTTCAATCACTCTTGAAGTTTTTGTAGTAATGATTACCATTGCGCACGAGATGGAGCCACTACACGCAAATGCTATAGAGGTATGTACTCACATACGGTTAATGGTTAAACCCTAAAGAGTATTTGCGGGGAGAAGGGATCTTTTGCCATAGATCTGGAAGGATCTCAGATCCAACATTGAATGAATGTTTAACCCAGTGTGATTATTCTAATATGCATCTATTTGTTGTAAAATTATCTTGATCAGTGTTGCATGAACTATGATCAAATCATTAGAAAGTGAAAGTTGATCCATAAAACATCTTTCCTTTAACCTTTATGAAGTTAGTGTACGTGTGAATGCAGGAAGATAGGTTGAGAGAAGCGCACAAGTCATGGTGAGAGGGGGACTTGGATGAAGAATGAAGCGAGCTATGTTCTTGAGGGACAAGGCTCCGGGGTTTGATTGAGTAAGATTCAAAGTACATGACGACTAATGACTTTGGATTTAGGGGCAATCGCTGGTATTATACTTGATAACATGTGAGAATACTTTGTTTGATGTGACTAACACCTCCTAGAGGAGAAACCTCATGTGTTAAGTTCCAGATTGCCATTGAAGAATGCTTGGTCTGTACTATGAGAGTGTTAGGCCTCATTTTCGTGTCATTATTCCTTACCTTTAATCTTTGCTGAGTTATAAGTAATAAGCTCTAAAGGAATTACTATGATGATTGTTCATGCTACTGCTTTATGGCTGACCGAGAAGGATATTATTCTTGCTTGTTGTTTGGTGACCTTGCTCGAGTCATGAGGAAGCTATAGCGAAAGCTGCAGAACGTATACTAAAAAGGAGAATCTTAAATGCAGCAATCATGGGAGGGTGAAAAAGAAGATGGGTCCCTTTCGAGAAGCTGCCGACCCATACTATTGAAAGAATCCATATGAACTCCTAGAAGATTAGCTCACATCAATTACAAGGCACTACCATACATATGCAAAGATGTCACAAGTTTACACGGCCGAAAGGTGATTATGGTATCACGATGGATTTGCGCAAGGGAAGAACATTAAGAATCCTTTTCCGAAGAGGGACATCAAGGCTGAAGGAGTCCTAGAACTCATTCATTCCAGATGTATTTAGCCCAATACCATCATCCTCCATTAATAGGTATGTATACTATATCATTCATTAATGATTATTCTCCCTCAAAACTGGATATGTTGAAATTATTCAAACATGAAGATCAAAATTCAAAAGCCTTGATAAAAAGGAGGAGCTTCCCGAAAGAAAGATTAAAAGATACTTTCGAAGTCCGGAGATAATGGAGGAGAATATACCTCGAAGGGTTCGTAAGCTGCAAGATGTAGGGATCAAGAGACTAACTTCTCTACAATCTACAACAAAAGCGATTGTTCTTTGAAGAGGAAAAGAGCGAGCGATTATGGAAACTGTAGAACTGTGATTCATGATCAAGATGCTATGTGCTGCAAATGGCTTGACTAAGCCGATTGTTTATGTGAGAATGGAATTTATCCATAAGGTACGCAGGTTCAAAGACCCGAAAAATATTCCACTTAGGAAAAGAACAGCTAGAGAGGTAAAGCCATCTCAAAATATTTAGCTGTCAAGTGTTTATTCCTTATCTGCGAAAGAAAAGGAACAAATTGGAGCCCTCTCGAAAGAAGGGAATATCTGTGGGATTTTGTGAGGTATCCAAGGCCTTCGAATCTACATACCAGGTCACATACATATTGAGATCAGTAGGGCCGTGACATTTGATGAAGTACATAAGAAATCGAGAAGATACCGGCTTGAAGAGGTATGTGAAGAAGACCCTGTAAATCCCAGGCAGCCAGTCCCAGGTGAGGAAAAGCTCCTAGAATTCACGAGAACACAGCCAAGGGAAATTCATAGCTTCCCGATGAGAAAATTCTTGAAGATCCTTGATCACAGTTCAAGAACCTCCTCGGGATGACCTTCTCCCATAAAAAGAAGAAAGCACCTTGGGCAAGAGAGCTTATTCAAGATGGAGAGAGAAATACGGTGTTCCTGAAGGAACCACGCGACAGGTGAAAAGACCAAATCCATTCTCGGTTACCTACGGCTTTGATATGGAATCTTCTTGATGAAGAACCACATGTTTTGAAGGGGCCATTCGGAAGAAGGAATGGGGAGATGCCACCATGTGAGAGGAATACCGATCCATAATAAGGAAATAGTTCGATTGAAGAATAAAGATGGGGTATCCTACGGATGGATCTTCAAAATAAAACATGCTCTTGATGGAAGTATTGAAATATAAAGCAAGATTTGTCATTTGTGGCTTTTCCTGGGAAGGGAAGGCATTAACTATGAAGAGACATTGGCTCTACATTGGGATACGCCCGGTCGGAACCATTGCCAGATCTTCGCGCCCGGATGATGGGTACGGATGAGCTGATGAAGGCGACTTTCTGAGTATGGTATTATCGGGAAGTGTATATAAAGCAACCCCAGGACTTGAGGTTGAAGACAAGGAAGTCTCGTAATATATGTCGATTGAAGAAAACCTTATGCGGATTGAGGCAAGCTCCCAAAGCTTGGTATGGCCGTTATGGGCGGTTTAACCAGTGAGCAGGCTGCAAGGTAAAGGCGATTCTAATCTCTACTTCCAAGATCATGGATAATGAACCGGTAATACTATTCTTTGTATGTGGATGACTTGTTCTTGGTAGAAAGAAAAGCTCATGCGTTGGATGTGCTTGAGATTTGCCTTAGAATTTGAAATGAAGACCTTGGCCTGTGCATTTATTTCTTGGGATGTGAGGTATATGAAGTCGAGGAAAAGAATCTTCCTTAATCGAGGAAGTACGGTCGAAATCTGAAGAGACCGACATGCTGTTACAAGTCCATGGAACCACCATGGAAACAAAGCAGAAAACAACTGGTCGATACTTCGTCGAATTTGATAGATGCCACTATGCACGAGCGAATTATTGAATCGTGATGTACGGCGAACACCAGACCAGACAGTCATTTTGCAGTGAACACCTTGATGGAGTTTCTAGTGGAGCGGGCGTGTTCATTTTAGTATTTGCAAAACATGTGATATGGTACCTTAAAGGTACAATAGTTATAGTCTGGCTATGATGGAGATCATGACTTCACTCACGATTGGATATCTCTGCGTCACAATTTAGGCGAGAGCGTTCGCGGCGAAGAAAAACACCGGATGTTGTTTCGGTATAGGATCGGCTATGATCACCGTGGCGAGTAGGGGAAGCAATCGATTATTACTCTACCGACTACAGCCCGGAAAGGCGAAATTTTATATTTGCATGTTACGCTGGCTGAAGCTACTGTAACCGAAAGTTGTTAGCGAGCCTATTTGATTTGGAATGAAACAACGCGATTCTATGTGATAATCAAAGCGTATTAAAATGACAGAGAATCATGTGTGTTCCCACGGCAATTGAGCGCAAGATCCGCTATCATTTCATCGCGACATGAGTACAGAGAGGAGCCACGAAGCTCGGTACATTACTTACGGATGAGCGAGGTTCTTGATATTGATGACTTCGCCTCTATCGTGTAAAGTTTGAACACTTCGAGATAAGCTTGGTATTGTCGAAAAGGACCTTCCCTGAAGTGGTGATTGTTGCTTAGCCGACCTCGTACGTTAGGCGTAAAGCAAGATGAGTTATCGCCGACCTAGTTGTTGGAAGTAAAGCATAATGCCAGATGATTCCCTCGCCACGACCTGGTTTTTAGACGTAAGGCGAGATGTTGATATTCCTTGCTTATGACCTACATTTTTAGACGTAAAGCAAAGATGAGTCATGCCGACCTCGGCTGTTAGGCGTAAAGCATGGCCGTAATGATCACTTGCTTGACCTCGGCGTTAGGCAGTAAAGCAAGATGAGTCCCATACCGGCCTACGTTGTTAGGCGTAAAATTATGGCTATTTGTGTGATCCATGCCGACCGCGTTGTTAGGCGTAAAGCAAGATGAAGTTATGCCCGACCTGGTTGTTGGGCGTGAAGCATAGCGTAAAACGGTTTCCTTGCCGACCTAGTTGTTGGCGGTAAAGCAAGATGAGTCATGCCGACCTACGTTGTTAGAGCGTAAAGCATGGCAGGTGTGTTCCTGCTTGACCTGGTTGTTAGGCGGTAAAAGCAAGATGAGTCATGCTTGACCTAGTT
The DNA here is from genome assembly GCA_010110895.2 of Picea sitchensis. Classification (NCBI taxonomy): domain Eukaryota; kingdom Viridiplantae; phylum Streptophyta; class Pinopsida; order Pinales; family Pinaceae; genus Picea; species Picea sitchensis. The sequence continues at coordinate 11,628 of SNQJ01S0134933.1, forward strand.
GTTAGACGTAAAAAAAAAATGATTCCTTGCTTCTAACCCAACTGTCAGACGTAAAGAAATATGAAATGTTCCTTGCTTCTGACCTGGTTGTTGGGCGTAAAGCAAGATGTATTTGACGGGCTACTTGACAGCGGCGTGACATTACGGGCTGGTCATTACGATTAACGGTACGACCTTGATAACGTGATGAGGGTATCATTTTCGCGATACATTTTTGATGCGGATGATGATGGCATTCTTTTTTGAGATGATGATCTTTGTGATGAAGAAAGGAAACTTCGATGATTCATTAAGTAGTGGCACAGACAATTGAACCGAGATGATGTGGCCGTGCATCCTCGAGGATACCCATGGAGTAGTCGCGGACCTCTCTGCGATGAAGGCGATTAGAATACCCTTCTTGTTAAGGGGGTGTTGAAATAATGTGGCTGTGAAGAGCATTCTTATTATTTTGTTGTTGGTTAAATCCCCATTGTGGATTAATCATGTCATTATTATTATTTTTATTATTAGGTTCAATCCCCATTGAGGATTAACCAAATTCATTCAATTGTATAAGGACCAAATCGCGGTATGATTAAGTAGGACAATGTAATGTAAAGAATAAAATTAGGCCCGGTAGGTTATAATGAAAGGGCCAGATTTAATTAAAGGTGGATTTACCCACCCAGTGAGAGGTCGGCCCAGCCAGAATGGTGACTCTTCACAAGTGCCAAATTGATATAAATAAGAAGCTAGCACCTCACTTCAACACACAACAAACTTGCTCATTATCTCATGAGGGCAAGTTGACATTCAAGATGGTGAGAGGAGGGTGAAAGCATCTCTTGGAGGAGGATTTTACGTATTGGTTTGGAGTTATCTCTTGAACATTTGTACAAGCTTTATGATAAGGAAGTTTTCGTTTGGTTTTCTCCTAGAAGGGTTTCAAGGGATAATCTTTATTATCTATTGTAGATGTGGCATTCTCGGTGATCTTGTTTATATTATGCTCTTATCTTATAGAAATACAAAGAACTATAATATGACATAAAACATTATTTCTGATGGAAGTGTAATGCTTCATGGATATCTGGTCGAGATTGGATGGGAAGTCTGATTGGACGAAAAGAGTACTTCCGGATATTGTTCGATTTAGGTTCGGCTATGATCTCGGTCCGGTGAAACAGCAGCTCCCTTAGCGAAACGCGAGAATACATTGTTGCAAAGTGTTGCTAGCAAAAGCGGTATAGCTCGAGAAAGCTACTTTGGAGACTTGTTTAGTGTTGGCGAGGGAACCCTGATCATCATTGTGATAGCTAGAGTTGTATAAAGCTCTCCTAGAATCCGTTGTTTCATGACAGATCAAAACAAATCGAGATAAAATATCACTATGTTAGGACATAGTCGCGAAGAATTTTATTCTCAGTATTATGTGTGTTCTGACGGTAGGACAAACAACAGATATTTTACCAAGCCTCATTAGTTGACAAAGTTCTACGTGCCCCGAGACAAACTTGGTGTGCCCGATATCTCTCTTGAGAGAGGGTGTTGAAATTAGATGCATTTGCAGAGCCATTCTCACAGAGGGATAAGACTAAACGTGGACTAGAGACCCCGGCCTACTCACAGGGTTTTCTTGGTATATGAGACCAATGAAACCATGGCAAAAGACCCGGTGAGGGACCCCAATATGGTGGGGTTCTGGTCTGAGACCAGCGATGGGAATCCCCTAAGATGTGTTCTAGGGCCCCTGTTTGTGTTCCAGGGAATCCTTGCCGGTGCTTGGATTGATCCTTGGATATGTTCCTTGGTGGTTGATGTAGTCCCTAGATGTGTCTAGGGCCCTGGATGTGTTCGGGGACTCCTTACTCAGTGCTTGGATTGATCCTTGGATATGTTCCTTGGTGGTTGATGTAGATCCCTAGATGTATCACGAGGCCTCGATGTCGTGTTCAGAGGAATCCTTGCGGTGCTGAGGGTGATCCTTGGATATGTTCCTTGAGTGGTTGATGTAAGTCCCCTAGATGGGGTGGGGCCCCTCGATGTCGTTCCGGAGGGACCCTTGCAGCAGTAAATGGGTTGATCCCTTGGTCTTGTGCCTTGGTGGATGAAAGACCTGAATTATGTGTTCTAGGGCCCGGGATGTGTTCTGAAACCGGTCTTTGACTAGGTAGATCTTGGTGAAATGCCAAGATGTGTGTTGAGGAAACCTGGTCTTTGACTAGGTAGATCTTGGTGAAATACCAAGATGTGTTGATGTGTGATCCTCTTCCTCTCTCCCAGGATGGTCCATGAGACCTAGGAGTGCCTATGAAGATGGACATGACCACATTGTTGATGTACCCTCTTATGCAGTGATGATAAAATTTATAGGTCATTATGAGACTCATGTGGACATGTTTTGCCATTATGGACCCTCCCTTGACTTTGTCTTAAAAGGTACCCCCTTGTTGTTTTGATTTCCCTCTTGTTTTATGTGATTGGAGATTTTCTTTATGTGATTGGGGTTTTTATAATTTATATTAAAATTAGTTGACATTTTAATTAATATTTATATTAATTAAATGTCAATATTTAATTATAATTATATTTTCCCTAACCCCTCTCCCTAACTATAAATAGAACGCTACCCTCCAGCAATTGATTACACACACACTCACTTATCTCTTCTATTGCTGCGGCTACCTCAGTCTTTCCATCCTTGTGTGGTGCGGGCTCTCCTTTTGGTGTATCAGTTTCAGATCTGAGGTTTTTGATTGGTCTTGGTGTTGGCAGGAAGCTTCGTCTTAGCGTCTGCTGGTGTATAGGGTGCATGCGCCCCCCCCCCTCCTTTGACTGTCGGGCTTGTCTACTCTTGCTAGGGTGCATGCGGCACCTTTCTGTGGTTGTCGGATCTGTCCTTTAGAGCCACAGCCCTGTGTATGAAAGTCATGGCCCCTTTTCTTTGACTGCCAGGCTTGTGTTTAGCAGTGCGACCTCTCCTCTTGGCTGTCGAGTGTTGAGTTGAAGCTCTTGGGGGTGTTCTTCTTGCTGTCTAGTCCATCCCTGTGGTATATGTTGCTTCTGTGGAGGGTTTTATCTGCTGAGGGTATTGTTGTTACCTACTTGGAGGTCCTATTGTTTTCCTCTGTGGTGTTATTGTTGTTTTAACTTGTGAACAACATCTTTTGGGGGTCTCTACTTTGGCAAAACTGTCCCACAATCTATATTGACAGAGATCAAACCCTAGAGGTTTGATCCATGAACCTAAACTAATTTCTGAGCATATTTTCAGAGGCATACATCCACACATGTGACAGGTACATCTATCACTGATCAGGAGGTAAGCTAAAAGTTTATTTTTATACTCATAAATCTTGTTTGTATTCAGATCTGTTTATATCTCTTCTCCTATATGTTAACAAAAAATTGTTTAAAAGCCTTTTGTGCTTCATTTTTCCCTAAGTCTAACATATTCTCAGTTTGTTATTATTAGTTGTAGACTTGGATTTGATCACTACCAGTCTTATTCAGGGTTGTTGCATTTTCAAGTGGTCCTAAGTCTCTAGGTGATCCAGTTTCATGATTGGGATATCCCTATGATTAGTAAATAAAATTCATTTTTTCCTTTTATTGTCTAAATGTAGTTCCAATGAAAACCAAGACAATATTACCACCATAACACTAGCATTTTCTATTCCCTCTAACAAAGATTTAGTTGCCTAGACACACAAATCGAGGCCAAAGGAGACTTATTTGTTAGCTTTTGGGGTTACTCCGAAAGTGTTTACAACATGTTTGGAGGTGCTTCGTGAGATTTGGGGTACATGATTAGCCCTTGGATGGTCCAAGATGGATTTGCACATGGGAGATGGTTCATGATAGATTTTGCACATTGCAGATGGCTTACTTAGAGGTTGTTTGACCTCAATTGGGTGCTTGCATGATATTCTTCCCTAGGGCGTTGGAGATCTCCTAACAACTTTGGTGACATTCTACATGATGGCCACATGGAGATGGTTGCCTAACTAGAGAATGCCCTACTTAGGAGGAGAGCCATTCTGCATCTTAAAGGAGCTCACTGGGCCTTGCTAACCTTTATTTTGGCATAAGGGTACTACTAGTGAATTTCTTCACTACCCATTGTGATTTTTTATGGCTCTTGGACAGTTGGGGTACTTATTTGGCTTCATGGATATTGATGAGCTAGAGGGTTTGATGACATGTTGGTGGATCATATGATGTGGTATGGTACTTGTTGGGCATTGACTGTTTTATCACAGGATTTGTACTTGTGCAAAGTCCACCTCAAGATCCCCAAATCTTGCATAACTATGGAAGAAACTACCACTGTCACCCAAGTAGGATCTTCCCTAGTTTTAGTGATGGAGGAGGTCCACCACAAGGGAGGCTTCCCTGGTGACCTCAAGGGATTGAATAGCAAGTTTGATAGCCAAGCCTACTGCCCCCTATCTTGATCACATGTTAGTTAGTCTAGGTCTAGGAGGAAAAGAGAGGTTGTAAGATGATTGTTGTATCTACCTGGAACAAGAACAATTTGCAGCATATATATAACAATTACCAAGCTAAAGTATGCAACAATGACCTCTTTAGACACTAGACAAGTTAAATTGCATGGCTGTTGCAAATTTACAGTAGTAGACAGTTATATAACAGAAATAGATGATTTGCAACAGCAACAAAATTTAATGCTCAGAAACACCACAATGACCATGAAAAGTAAGCACTAAACAAATAGAATATTATCCAATTGCTAGAGATGATTTATGAACAAGTTAAGCCACTTATAATTAGGTGTATGCAGCAAATTAAGACAATTTTCAGTGGTTGTAGTAAACTTTTGTAACAGCAGCAATAATTATTCTGAGTTTGCTAGAGTTAGGGTTAGTAGAGTTAATAGAACACTTGAGAGATTTAGAAAAATGACTTTAGCAACTACTTTCACCACAATATTGCTTCTAGATCAGTGTCATTGTCATTACAGGGCCTATGGAGTCTTGAATGCATCCAAACTTGAAGATTGATCTAATTGAAACCAAGAGGTAGAGACTAAACCCTAAGGTGCAAGCATGTTTGGGCCTTAGGATTTAGACTTCGAGGAAAAGGATATCTAGGGTGCAAGCATATTTGGTCCCTAGATGTCATTTCTCCCTTCTTGTAGCTTCACTTAGGTCAAAGATCAATTGTCTAGGGCCAAAATCCTAAAGTGCTAGCACTTTAGGGCTTTAGGCTTATAACCCTAGCACGGATGTTTCACCAACTTGGACAAATAAAACTTTGTGAGGGGAAGAAGCACTTATGTTCCCCTCTTATGGTTTCAACAAAACAAGACTTCTTGCAACAAAATATTAATTTCATCATTTACATCAACAAAATACCATGGAAATGCAGAAAATTACTTACTTTATCCAAGAAACCAAGAGCATAAAACCATAATTGCAGAAATGTCCATCCAAAATCAGCAAAAGCATCCACAAGAGACCTTTTCCAAGCATAGTGCATAAGATAAGAGACCAAGAATGGCTAAATTAGCAAAGAGCTAGAAGTGTTACCCCACAAATGGTGAGGAGTGATGATGAGAAAATGAAAGGCTAGCGCTAGCCTAGCTAATTTTTCCACAAACATAACATAACCTTTAATTCAAGTGGGGCCGACCCCTCATTTGTCCTTTACAAAATGCTAAAATGCAAAATATATCATAAAAAGGCCACATGTGTGAGACGTCAAGCCTTCCTAGGCAAGGAAGAGGCCTCCAAAGGCCACGTGGCACCAATCAAGAGTGAAGTGATGGAAAATGATGTCTCTCCTCACCCAAGGTCATGCCAATCATCACTGGTACCCTACCTGTCCATCAAACCCTAATGCCATGAAACCCAAGAAGATGATGTCATAATCAATGGAGGGTGACGTCAAGGGTTTGAGGTGCTGCGTCCAGGCTGAAGGGAACTGCATCTCGTCTCTGCAAGTTGTCTGGTTGTCTACTGCTGCAACGTCCCTGATCCATTGAATAATAAGCCCAACCTATGGGATTCCAGCCCATCTGTGTGCCATCATGACCTAATCTGCTCAAACCAAGCCCATTTGTCTATCGTCCAAGGTTCCAAGGATGTGAGAGTTGATGTTTGAGGGTAGTGAGTCATTGGGTGACCCACTGCTCTGCATCACCTGTGCCAAAGTCCTGCAATGAAAGGCACAATGTCCTGGGTACAAGCCCAGGACATCCCTCAAAGAACCATGTCAGGGCCATCCAAAACAAAGAAAAGTATAAGACAAGGTTAGCCAAGGTTCACAAGAAATATTAGTCCTTAAAACGTGTAAAGTAAGTTGTCACTTAAGATATAAGCCATGTGAACAATTCACCTCAATATCCCCTTCAAGCATCACACCAGCCCAGGACCTCATGTGATTTTGCAAGTTTAAGTATGGGAGGGCCTTCATCCAACCCTATTAGGTGTACCAACCTAGACAAGAAATAAAAGACCCAACTAGAGGGATAGGTCCCGAGGGAAGCAAGAAAGAAAGAAAGCCTTCAAGAGTAAGTGTGATAGTGATATGGTTTTAGGGCTTACTTCATGGCTTATGGTGTCATTAAATCCATTTCTATGAGCGCCTTTGTAGAAAGATCGCTTGTTGCTTGAGATACCCTTTCCTCGGTACTTTTTGCATTCTAAACCCCTTAATTGCCTTTTGATACCCAGTTATCATTTGCAAGTCCCCTTTAAAAGGCTTCAAGCTTCTTTCCTTCATTTTTTATTGGGCTATAGTCCTTTATAATTTGGTGCATTCATTCGCATCCAGACAAGGACGATTACCATTAGAGGGGGTAGAGCTCAAGTTGGCCTATGGCTTTTATGGTGGCCTTTATCATTTAACATTTATATGGAGAGCATCTGCATCACTTCTGGCCTTTAGCCCCTTGTTCTCATGAGAGGATGGACCATGAACCATTACCGAAGTTTGGTATACTATGAGAGCCTCTAGGATGGAAAGTGTTGAGTATGGTGGGGAAAGGAATGTTAACCTTGTGAGGGACCCCCAATAGCACCCCTTTTCCCTGGACATGACAACATGAGACTAGGGCATAGAAGTTGACCACCAAGGTGAAACAAGGCAACTGACACAATTTCCCAAGCCAGTGATCCATTATCCAACTTCAACCAAAGATCCTCATCTACATGCCCAACAAATTAAACACAACACTTCGCATGAAAGAAGGACTAACATACCTCATGGTGACGTCGGCTTACCAACTCCCATACATTGGGTTGCTTGGATGTGATGAGCCTTGGTTGACCTATAGCTGTAAAGGTAAATGAGGGGGGCTATTGGGTTGCCATCTATGGACATGTTGATCATCATCATGGTCGAGATCATTGTCTCCATTGCAGGCCACGAGAAATGATCTCCTCTAGTTACCCCTAGGCATGGGGGGGTAATAGATTTCAGCCAAGCTTTTGGGCATCTTCACAGTTCCCAAGGAAATTTACATATCTCAAGGCAGGCCATGGTTCCTAAGGCATTAATCAAAACAATCTTGAGCTATTATTCATGTACCAGGATTTCTCATGCCATGCTATGTCCTAGATTTTGGATCTATCACCTTGTTTGCACATTTTGAGCCATGTGTCACCTAATTTGAGGGGATGTCCACCTTGGAGATTACATTGGGTGTGCCATTTGGAACGTGTGGACTTACCAGGCCCTCCCATGACTTGAGGGGATGATTCAGATGATTTGAGGATGATCGCTACATCTTGAAGACTTCACACTTGGCCTTTTGAAGCTAATTTGGAGGGGCCACCCCATTTTGAATGGTTTTACTCATGATTTATGGGCCTTGTCACCTTGGAGAGCCATGCGTCCACATTTGGAGGAGACCTAGGAAGGTTTACTTGCATGCTTGGAGGAGTTTCTTGAGGATTTAACCCTTTGGTGGCCTTTGGAGGCTAGACATTGCACCCTATACTCATTTTCTTCCCTCTTTCATGGAGATGTCCCCCTTTCTTGGCACTATTTCACTTGGACTGTTGTACATGTGGCTTGACCAGCTCATCTTTTATGTATTTTTGACTTGATCGTTGGAGGAAATATTATTTTAGTCCATCACTAGGCTAGAGTCTAAGGATCTCACATGAGACATTGTTATTTTATTGCAAAGGAAGTTGAGCAACTCTCTATATAAAGAGGTGCCCTTCCTCAATATCACTCATGGTTGGGTTTTTGGAGCTTCCACTCCTTGGAGCTTAATTGACATATCTTTCTTGGAGAAAATGGTTGTGTAAATGTTTCTTTCTTTTTGGATGATTGTTGTCAATTCTCGAAGCTTCTCTATCTTGGTTCTTAATTGGTACATAAGAACCAACCTAAAGAGAGAAGAAGAGCTACTGAGGTGACAGTGGGTAGCCTCCTTGAGTTACACAACTAACACCTTGTGCTTGGGACTTTACACTTTGTGGGTGCTAGATTTTGTTGTAACATGACCATTGCACAAGTGAATTCATATTCATACATTACAACCATGAAAGTATGTCTATTTTCTTTCTGTTGCATAACTCAACAACATGACAAAAATGAGAGCAATTTAAGCATGCCAAGGTCTTCAACCTAAATGGAATAGCTATTTTATGTAAGAAGAGACAAAGATGCAATAAGATGGCAACAGATCTTTAAAGATATTATTCATTTAGGAAAGATAAAGCTAAAAATTAAAACGCATTCATTTTAATTGCGAAATTTCAATTATTTAAGGTGCTTATAGCCATTTAGTATATCACGCACTTATTTATCTCAAATACATTTTGACAAAGAACGTGGGATGGCTTTCATTGTCTAGGTAGGCCATAGGTAAGGAGACAAACCTCTAATATGGATAGTGATTGAACATTCTTTATGTTGGGGACAACCAAGCCATGAGTCGTTGCCATGGCAACTCCTATATTGTGTGAGCCTGCATGAAAGATTTCCAATTTCAATTAAGTAGCAACAAAAAGGGCAAAAGCAATAAGCAAAGCATATACATCATATAAAAATTAAGGGACTCTAGAAGGGGTCACATGGGCATGAGAAATAGGTTTACGATTGAATCATGGCCAAATAAAAAAAAACTCCCTCAAAATGGATTTGAAATGAATATGCTAATGATACAATTAATAAGCCATGGCATATGATGGGGCCATTAGATATAGGATATTCCCATCCAAAGAAACTAGGAAAATTCATGGTAGACTTGCCATGTGAACATCAAGAAGGCAACCAAACAAGAAGGCAGAATCAGTAAATGTTAAATCTATTAATTTTAGCAAGTGGATTTATGATAGATCTAAACAAATCATAACATGTACTTGTTATAGCCCAACATTAAAAGTGGTGATCTATGATCTAACACAAAGCATGGGTCACATAATATTTTACTGGTTAAGATATCATCTTAAAGGATTCTTATTGAGATGATCAAAACAAAGCCTAAAATGAAGGTATCATCGAGCACTCTATTTGCAAATACATAATATGGAACTCATTCCCTTTGAGGTGATTAGTCATGGTCACTGTTGCAAAACTCATACTTGGCAATGACTCAACAAGGGTCCAGAAAATGAAAATTGCGGAAAAAAAAAAAAAAAATTTGGCAAAAAACTGTTAAGCAATCAAAATCAGAAACCAAAAGAACAAATGAAAAAAGAATGCAAAACCTACCTATATTCTGAAGTTGGGGTCTGACCAGCAATTTTTTCAAAAATAATTGGCAATAAATGGGCAGACTCACAAGTAATTCCAAAAAATACCCCACGAGAGTGTGGTCTAGCAGCAAGCAGCGAGGTGATCGAGCTTGTATCAACGCAGAGACCAAGATTCAAAACCCCTCGAGTGGGTGCGGATGAGGCCAGGTGCAAAACCTGGGTGACTTTGACTTGCATAGAAACACCCCTCATAGCATGGTGGCATAGCCAAAGAGATTCTATAAGATGTATTTCTCAACAACAAAAAATTTGATTAATCACAACTTTTTGAATTCCACAATTTTCTAGCAATTGTGTTTGGGCAAGATATCGGTTTCGCTGTGAGTCAATTAATTGTGGACTCACTGATTAATCAATGATTTCTGCAACGCTGGATATGGGGACTATAGGGGAAATGCATATGAAAATCTAATAGTCATTTAAAATCTGGCTGGATGTCAGTACAATTTTCATCACACATTTGACACTTGCGCTGCATTATGTGCATTCCATGACAGATGTCAACATCTTGGAAGCAAGGTGAGGCCCTTGGTTAGAGTAATAAAAATAATCATGTCAAGATTCTATATTTATCATTACATATCAATCTATGCTCTATAAAGGACAGGAGTTCCCTCCTCTTCTCTCATCTCTCCATCAGCAAGAAGAGGTGTCACTATACTCAAAAGGGGCTTCAAAAGAATATGATCATGAGCTTTACAGTTTTTTATCCAATTTCAATTAATGTTTATACTAGGATTTAGTGTCTCAATATTCTACAATTCATGCATGCACCTTTGTTTGAAATTCAAATCGAAAGCATTTTTTATCTTGTGTATGGCTATTGCATGTAATACCATGAGGCAGATGCATGTTTTGGGGAAGTTGTATGTCTTCAATATTGTTTTGCATTCATATACCATGTGAAATCCTAAACCAAGGAGCCTTTGGCCAAACCTTTTGTTATGGCTGTGTTATCCCCATTTTGTGGAAAACTAAGGAGATTATGTCTCGAGGCCCTCAGGTTGCAGATATGGAGTGCCGAGAAACTACATGACCAGCAGTACCCTTTTGCACAGATGGAAAACCCACTCACCACCACAGATGGTCACAGTTTTGCACATGGCATCCACCACACCCGCTAGCTTCCGGAAGGCAGTGGGCCTTGCTCCATGAGGTACAAGTCAGTATTATGGTGAGCATCATTTCAATATTTAAGCCATATGATTATGTTGTATCTTAGATTTCTCTAGATTTCATGATATATGCTTGGACATTATTCATTTTGCCTTGCTTCACCTTGGTACTTGACATTGTGCCCTAGTAAGTGGTTTTCCTTGGGGATGGGTTTGCTACTAGGAACTCTCTTAATGAGCCATCGTACCCTTCCCGATCATACTTACCACTTTCCTTCATTATTCCCCTCCATTTCCTTACCTCTTGGGATTTTATAGTGTATTGACCCAAGAAGGTGTTGTCCCTCATTCGATGGGAAGAAGGGGTTGAAGGCCCAGAGGGGTTGATGTTGGGTAAAAGATAAAAACCTTATATAAACCTTCCAGATGCTTCGCCCAGGGATCACCCAAGAAAGCAATGAAACGCTTATCTTTGAGTAAAGGGGACCCACCCACAATATAATAAAGAATGCTTAAAAGGTTAGTTGAAGGATAGGAGGTCTCATGACGAGCCGACCTATCATGTCCATGAATATCTAGTGGTATGACATTACCAACATTTGGTCACCAAACCAGGGTAATGGCTCTTAGTTGCATGGTTGAGAGAAATGGGGTCCCATTGTTGAATTTTAATGTTTAGCTCATGCACATGTGGTTTATATCAATTTAGCATGTACTTGAACCATAAACAATGCAGCAATACCATACACAAGTGTTGTAGTAACCAAGATCACAAGAAGAATAACCATGCACAAGAACACAAGAGTTTGTCCTAGGAAAACCCTTCTCAATCAAGGGAAAAACCCAACAATCCTTTGCTATAGAGTCAAGAGAAGATCCCCACACCATGAACCTTAGAGCACACAAGAGGGTGCTCCTTGAACTAGAAACTTGTGCCTAAGAGAAGTGCGGAATTCAGCCGTACAAGTAGGTCTAAAATTATGAGATGACAAGTGAAGTGAGTGAGATCCACAATGGGGATCTACTCTTATTTATACAAGACCTGACACAGCAATAGGTGTGTCTATTGGCACAAGAGGGTCGACTTCTATAACTCAAAAATATAATTAATCTTTACACAGTATTAATTATCTTTCACATGGTGGGGCCAACTTGTACCCTTCACAATATAAATTAGGGTAACAAATCTTAATCTCAGACAACATAGCAAGGGATCCACACATCCTCTAGTGCTCAGCCACTAGGGACAAATCCACCTATGCTCACCCACAGGGACGTCACTCTCAACAGATTAACTCAATTGAGTCCACCGGAGTACCATCTGGAGAACCATCTCAAGTCGACTCAACTAAGTCCATAGGAGTCTGACAGGAGACAATCTCAAGTCGTCTCAACTCAGTCCAGAGGAGCACGATAATGGGGATCTACTCTTATTTATACAAGACCTGACACAGCAATAGGTGTGTCTATTGGTACAATAGGGCCAACTTCTATAACTCAAAAATATAATTAATCTTTACACAGTATTAATTATCTTTCACATGGTGGGGCCGTCTTGTACCCTTCACAATATAAATTAGGGTTACAACAAATCTTACTCTCAGACAACATAGCAAGGGATCCACACATCCTCTAGTGCTCGGCCACTACGACACGTCCACCTGTGCTCACCCACAGGGACGTCACTCTCAATAGATTAACTCAACTGAATCCACAGTAGTACCATCTGGAGAACCATCTCAAGTCGACTCAACTAAGTCCATAGGAGTCTGACAGGAGACCATCTCAAGTCACCTCAACTCAGTCCAGAGGAGCACGACAAGAGACCACACGTCATCTCAACTCAGTGCAGAGGAGTATGACACACCCATCACATGAGCTCTCTCACAGACATCTCAACTCAGTCCAGAGGAGAACGATCTGGAGAATGTCTCATGAAGCTGCAATCATCAACACTCCCTCTCAGGTACGGAGGCATTCTCCACCAGGCCAAGTCTCTCATGAAAGTACTCGAACTTCGTCTTAGCAAGCGGTTTGGTGAAGACATCTGCAACTTGCTCATGTGTAGAAAGGCACTGCACATATACTACTTTCCTCTGCACCATATCTCTGATATAATGGTCTTTAATCTCAATGTGTTTCGATTTATCGTGAAACACAGGATTCTCGGAGAGCTTCACACAACTCTAGTTATCGCAATGGATAACGGTGGAATCCATCTCATGACCAAATAAGTCTACAAGGAGCTTGCGAAGCCACACTGCTTCGCGGACTACCTCACATAATGCAATGTACTCTACTTCTGCGGTACTCAAAGCAACATAAGTTTTTTTCCTGCTCCACCAGGAAACCATGGCAGACCCCAAAGTAAAAAAAACCAGATGTGCTCTTCTAGTCCAGTGCGCTCCGTGCCCAATCTACATCGGCATATCCCTGCAATCTCATGTCTACACCGGAGGTATATCTCAGGCCATAACCAATTGTGCCTCGTAGATATCTCAACACATGCTTCGCTGCTATCCAGTGTGTCTGTCTGAGCTAACTCATAAACTGACTGAGTACACTCACTGCATAGCATATATCAGGTCTGGTGTTAACCAAATACATCAATGATCCAATCAGATGTCTGTAAAGATGTGGATCAATCTCACCTGACTCAGAAGAAACCTTGTTCATCTTCTTCAAATTCATCACCATCGATGTAGGCATGGATCTACAATTTGTCATCCTGAATTTCTTCAATATCTTGACTGTATATTTTCCTTGACTCAGGAAAATCTCATCAGTCCTCTACCATACTTCTAGTACCAAGAAGTAGTGCATCATACCAAGGTCCTTCATCTCGAATTCAGAAGTTAATGCACGCTTGCATTCAGCAATAAGACTTTCTGAACCGGTGAGGAATAAGTCATCAACGTATAGGACAAGAATTAGATGCTCGTCACCAACGATGTGGTAGTATAGGTTATTAATGTTTAATCCATTATTATAGTTCTTTGCATTTCAATAGATAACAATAGCATAACACAAGATCACTGAGAAATACACAATCACAAGAGACACAGCATTTATCCTGGGAAACCCTCTAGGGGAAGAAAACCCAGCAAAACTTCCTTAATATAGATAGCCAATACAATGC
>SNQJ01S0134938.1:0-25600 GCA_010110895.2 Picea sitchensis
GTTTGGTAATTGGTGTTGACATCAATGTTAGTATTTCCATCAATGCCAAAGGGGGAGATTGTTGGATCATGTTTTCATTGATGCCAATGGTTTGTCATTGATGCCAATGGTTTGTTTACCTTTGCATCGATTAGTTTCCACTTGGACATATAACATTCTCATCAAGGGAATCATATCAATCAATTACTTGACATCAACCAATGACATCAATCAAACCAAGCAATGGTTTACCTTTCTGAGAACAAAAAGCTTTCAGATATTACCTCTTTTGAAAACAAAATTCACTGATCTTACCTCTTTTCTTCAGATCCAGTTCCTTTCTTAGGACAGGGCTTCACAAGTTTATTATAATACTACACACTAAAGAAACATATCTACACACAATAATTTCTTTCTTTTCCTCAGTTCCCAACAATCAGAGTTTCAGTCCCGACAATGGAACCATTTGTTGGCACAGGGGCAGACCCAAGGTTTAACGCTTCAACAGTGCACCAACAAAACCCCAACTACCATCACTTTCAACAACACCTATGAAGCATATGAAGTCTCACTCGAGGTAGAGGCAAGGGTGGTTGCAAGACTCAGATGTCTACAACCTAGCTGGGACACAGATCTGCGATTACAATAATCTAACAAAGCACTTGGAAACTATCATTCGTTAGTACAACCATTATTTACTTCGCAGATAAAACCCTAATTACAGAGAAACACAGTATTCAACCATATCTACACAACTAAGCACTTAGGATAAGGAAACAGATCATATCTAGCATCTTATTCACATTATTAGGAACTAAGCTATCATATTCATCTAAACATACATTATTGCACTAAGCATTAATCACATAAACAATATAACAACCATAATGCACAAAGCAACCATAACACAGAATATACGTGATTCACCCTGGAGTGGGGCTACGTCCACCAAATCTTCTCTTCTTTATTATCTTCTGTCAAGCTTCTTACAGGAACAAAGCATCAAAACCTTACTCCACAAAGGACATGAGATCTACGTGAACATCGCCAGATCCTCCTTCCTCGAGCTAGGTTCAAGCACAAAGCATTCCTACAGTTTGCACATGAGCTTCTTATAGTCACTTGCACTTAGCTCTGCAACTTTTCAACAACATGCACAAAGAATCATAACCATTCGCACTTGACTTTCATTAGACTTCACTAGGTCTCTACTTACATCACCTAGCTTTCTATTTATACATTACAAAATGGGCCTAAACATGGGTAAGCCAATGGGCCGACATTCCATACCCGTTACATAAACCCTAATCCAAAAAATGCTCTAAAAGGGGGCCGAGATCCCACGATATCCACTTTGACTTGCGCTTTACCTTCGACTAGCTTGTCGAAGTCCCAAAATAGGTCAAACATGACCAAGGATCTCCCAAACTTGGTCAAGGGCCAACAATGGTATTCGACAATCTTCATTGTTTGGAATCTCTTTCCTTCTCCATACTGTGGTTGGCATAAGGACATCTTCATTCAAATATCTGCAATCTCGTGCTTTGTGACCAAGATAATTACATTTGTAGCATACAATATTTTTTTCCATCAATGGGCAAAACGAATTCTAACTTTTGTTGAAAAATCCATGATTATTTCCATATCTTCTATTTACACCATTCATGTTTCTTGTGTAGTTGTTCCTTTCATTGATTTTGCAATTAATTCCCTTATGTCCAAAATTTTTGCAAGTATAACAATGACCATGAAAGAAATTTTGATACCTTGGAGTAAGTGACCTTATTTGTGATGTATTCCATATGGGTTCATGATCTACTCTTTTGTAGTTTCCTTCATACTGATTAAAGCTTCTTTGATTCCTGAAGGTAGGAGGTATTCTTGTATATTCATCTCTTTTGTAATCATTCCTTCTTTTTGTTATCCTGGTCCACTTCTTATCAATTGTTTGTGTATCTCTTTCTTCAACCTTGTTGTTGGTATTTGCATCTTATTTTTATGTAGTTTCACCCATGCATCCAAGATATGTTAAGTCTTTTGGAACTTGAAATTTTCTTAAGCTCTTCCTCAATGAGACAACTTATTTTTCAAGTTTCTCGCATTCTTCTTCTTTCTTCATCATTTGGACATTCCTTACTTCTCCTATTCATCTTTCTTCTTCGAGTAGAGTTTTCAAGGAAATGGTTTCTTCTATTAGTTTCTCAAAGTCTTCTAATTGTTTCTTCAATATTACAACTATCTTTTCACAACTACCCAATTCACTTCTTAGTTTTCTATGCGTGTATTTGATCTTGTTATTTTCAATCTCAACATGCTTCAATTTTTTAAGATTCTCATCTTCTTGTTGAATAATTTCTTCTTCATTATTTTCTTCTTCTTCATTGGAATTTTCTTCTTCAATGCCATCTCTTTCAATCCTTGGATGAGGACATTCAAATTTAACATGTCCTACTCCTTCACAATTAAATCAAAAGAATTGACCTCTATTTGCTTCTTTGAAATCTGAGATGTTGTAATTTGATTCAACTTCTTCTTCTTCTTTTGCTTCTTCCCTTGCATAAAGGTCTTGTAGCTTGTCCAAAATCTCTTTTGATGATGCACATGATCCCACCTTGGATTTCATTGAATTTGTCAATTCATCCAGGATGGTATCTATTGCCAATTTGGTGTTCCCTTTTGCTTCCTTCTGAGCTGCAGTCTTTGGTTTCTTCAAAGCATTGTATCTTGAAGCAACTAAGAACCAAACATATTACCCAAGAGATTTCAAGTAATTTTCCATTCTATTACTCCAATATTCAAAATTTCTTCCATCAAATGGTGTAATCCCATTTGGAATTTTGTCTTCCATTTATGCTTCAGATTTTCCTTCCAGTTGTTAAACTGTACTGAAGGTAACCTGCTCTGATACCAATTGTTGATACTGAGAGGGGGATGAATCAGAATCAAGTACAATTTAAAAACCTTTTAAAAGTATACTTAAACCATTCAATTATATCCAATGAGAAATGAACAATAGTATAAGAGTTACACCAATACACCACTATACACCATGCACAATATATGAGAAATAATCAATAGTTATTGTTCAAGGGAAGTAATGACTTCCAAAGGTAGCTACAACTTACAAATATAAAGGGAGGGATAATACTCCAAGAGGAAGATACAATCCTCCAATATAAAGAGAGGTTTGAACTCTCCATCCTTGCCCCTTCCTTCCACCAAACAATATATGAGCGATAATAAAACTTTACATTAAATCATCACCATCAACCAACCATCACATAAAGCCTGATAATGCTTCCTGAGACTTCTTCAACTTCTATAATTCTTCAATTCTTGGAATACTATGATCCTATTGATAATATTACTCAATGTATTCCCTGAAACTCCTCCAAGTTTCACTCCTTGAATCCTCCCCAAAAATAAGTTATAGAGAGAATGGTAGACTTTATTCAATTCTAGTTTATTCAGGAGAGAGAACTTGTACAGAATTCCCCGCACTCAATATTTAACATCAGATTCTGAAAATCGCACAAAAGAAACTAAAGTCCATACTCTTTCCAATGAAATTTGTCTCACTTCATTTGGATTATGTATGAATAATTTATGATTTTTTTACCCGAAACACTTGTTTATTGACTAGCTTCAAGACTAGTCAAAAACCCTATCTTCCATAGAGTGTATCTTCACAATTGTACCAAATAAAGAGATGATTTTTTTACCACAAGTACCTTGATATGTCTTCTCAATACCATATCAATTTCACCATCTAAATCTTTCTAAAAAAAATTATAGCGAAAATGGTAAGATGACTTGTAAATAACATACCTTAGAACACATCACCAAAAGACTTCATCCTCCCTTGAAATATGGCCTTCTTTACTTTTTATTACCTTTGAAATTCGGCTTGTATTTATAATGAATGTATAATGATATGTATTTATACCATTTATGTCACTTCATTTTAACATTAGGGCCGACCTGGCAGTTTCTTATTTTGTAATTATTTTCTTTAATTATCTTCAGGGCCGACCTGTACTTCCTTCTTCAATTCAGTTTGCCATCTCCAAAAATTCATTTCTCCTTAACCATGAGGATCCACATGACGTTCTGCATACCACTGGAAACAACATGATGTATACTAGCCATCCATAGGTGTTGTATCTGCATGTGCATTTCCCTTCATGTCCAAATACCTTCATCAATATTGCAGTCCAAAACTAATGACTAGGGTTGACATCAATGACAACAACCAATATTCCAACAAGATGAGTTTAATGAATTATATGCTTCCCAACTACAATAAATCCACAAAAAAATGAAGTGGCTAAAAGGAAGAACATGATTGTACAATAAATGTCAAGAACAATGATAAATAAATATAAATTGTCAGACATATTTTAGAGGGAATCAGTTTAAACAATTGTCTATATTCTGAATAGATCACAACTCCAACATAATAGTGAAAAAACACCATATGAATTGTGGAAAGGAATTCCATCTAGTTTCAAACACCTTAAGGTCTTTGGAAGAAAATGCTACATAAAGAGAGATGATGGTAACCTTGGAAATGTTGACTACAGATCCGATGAAGCTATTTTCCTTGGTTACTCCTCTCAAAGAAAATGTTATAGATGCTTAAATATGAGATTAAACAAAATTGTTGAAAGTGAAAATGTGAGAGTGGATGATGAAAATATTGGAAGAATCAAGATGAAAACAAATGAACAACCATCAACAACAAGCTACAGTGAAGAAGAGCAATAAAATGAAGAAGATGATGATGAAAATAATGTAGAAGAAGAAGAACAAGAGAAAGACAATGAGGAAGATAATGCAAAAGAAGAAGAAAATGAAGCTTCTAGACAAGACACAAAGACCTCCTCAAGGTATGTTCATAATAATCACCTTGAAGAACTGATTCTTAGAGAGAACAAAAAATGTTTCCATACAAGAAGACAATTGATAAGATCACCAAAACATTCAAATCCATCTCTATTGTTTAAAATAAAACACAAGAACTTTGAGGAAGCTAGAAAAGATAAAAAAAAAAATGGGTTAATGCTACAAATGAAGAATCAGATCAAATTAAGAAAAAATAAACTTGGGAGTTAGTTCCAAGACCAAAAGAAAATAATGTAATTGGAACTAAGTGGGTTTTTAGGAACAATCTGAATGAGGATGGAAAAGTGGTTAGAAATAAGGAAAGGCTTGTATGTAAATGATATGCTCAAGTTGAAGGGGTGGAATTTGATGAAACATTTTCTCTAGTATCCAGAATAGAATCCATTAGAATCTTTTTGTCAATAGCAAGCTACAATAGTATCAAAGTATATCAAATCGATGTTAAATTTTCATTTGTAAATAGAAATTTGGAAAAACAAGTAGTCAGTGAACAATCTAAAGGATTTCAGATGGCAGATAATCAAGATTATGTGTGCAAATTAAAGAAATACCTCTATGTGTCTAAATAAAGAACCTAGAGCTTGGTATTCAAGGCTTGATAAGTACCTAACGTAGAAAGATTAAAAGAGAGGAACTGTAGAAAGTAATACTTACATCAAATAAGAAAATGGAAATATAATTGTCATTATGGTCTATGTAGATGATATCATCTTTGGAAGAAAATTTGATGATCTGAGTCAAAGTTTTTCAAAGAACATGCAAAACGAATTTGAGATGTCCAAGTTGGGTGATTTATCCTTCTTTCTAGGTATACAAATTTCTCATTCAAATAAAGGAATATCCATTTCTTAGACAGAATAGATAAAGGAGATGTTAAATAAGTTCAACATGGAATATTGCAATCATGTTAGTACTCCCATGATGACAGGTTGCAAGCTGAGTAAGGATGATGAATCACCAGAAGTAGATCAAAACATGTATATATCAATGATTTTTAGTCTTTTATATGTAACTTCACCAAGGCCTGATGTTATGCAAGATATTGTATTGGTTGTAAGATTTCAATATGCACCAAAATAATCACATGTGATGGCAGTCAAAAGAATAACTCACATACTTGAAGGGCACAATGGATTTTGGACTCTGGTATCCAAAAGGAGATAATTTTACTCTAACAACATACACTGATGTATATTAGGAAGGAAATGTTGATGACAAGAAAATCACAAGTGGTGGAGCATTATTCTTGGGTAGTTTTTTAGTATCTTGGTTAAGCGAGAAAAAATATTCAATATCCTTACCCACGATAGAAGAAGAGTACATTGCAACAACATCTTGTTGTACAAAAATCCTTTGGATGAAGAAAGCACTACAAAACATTAAGATAGAATGGAATAAATAAATTACTATACTATGTGAAAACACTAGTGCCATAGGTATTTCCAAAAACCTAGTAATGCACTCAAAGACAAAATGTATCCCAATCAAATATCATTTTCTGAGGGAACATGTGAATGACAAGAATGCCAAATTGGAGTATGTTCATATCAAGGAACAAATTGCATATATGTTTATCAAAACCCTACCTATATATACATTTGATTATCTCAGAGAGAATATGGGATTTATTCTCACTTCTCAGTTAAAGCTTCAGTTGAAAGTTGTTGGGATATCAACAAAACCAAAATCTCAAAAGAAGAGTGCATATGATTGCACATTGCATAAAAATAAATAGAAGAGTAGTATTGTACTAGGGGACTCGGAAAGGGAATTGCAAAAAGACATAAGAGACTAAAGGTATCCTTTTCATTGTTGACAAAGGGGGAGAAAATGTCCAATAAAACAAGAAACTCAGTTGAAAATCATATTGACAGGGGGAGCCAACATAAGCCATAGGGCGAGCAAGTGATATGCTTTACTCAGTTTTTTCCATCAATGAAAAGGGGGATATTGTTGGAAAATTTGTTTCATTGATGTCAACATTGTAGGGGGGATTTTTTCACTGATTAATTGATAGTGTCATCAATGATAAGTTGTTTGTGACAAGATGACAACGAACTCTTAAATTTTGGTTGTAAAAGGAGGATATATTGTTCCTTGATCATCGATCATCGAAGAGATCGATGATCCTACATCAATAGTGAATCTAAATTTGTTGAATCATGTTTGCAGGTGTATAGAGATTTGAATACCCATTGCAAGTGTGGAGGAATAAGAACCATCAAATCATGATAAAGAATCAACCGCGACTGTAGATTCATTGGACCCTGACATTATTTATGTTTTTAAAGGTTTGGATGGTTGAGATTGGATCAGAATATATTGTGACCATTGATGTAGTCTATCGGAGTTACAAAATCAAAGAACCATGACCATTGGATCAAAATTTATAGTCGATCATGACCGTTAAATATAATTCCCAGAGTCTTCGTTAATATGATGGTAATGGATGAATGAGATTATATCTCTATCCAGATTGATGACTAGCATAAAATTTCATTGAAAGTTCGACCTTCATAGTTAATTATTCGGAGCCATAACGTTGACAGAGAAATATGCGCTCCAAAATAATGGTATTGAAATGGAATATTCTTTGATACCCCTCTTATCAGAGCTGTGAAACTTACCCAATATTATGAACACTGATGGATTAGCTCCAACGGTATCAAAAAGGGAATATTCCTTGATTCTCCATCCATAGTTGGCCATGTGTCAAAGTAACAAGTCATCAAAGTGTATGAAGAAGAGATGAAGAAAGTGATGAAATAAACATGACATCAGTGCCATGTCAGTGTAAGTAGCCATGTCAACATCATGTCGATACCATGACATATCCATGTGGAATCTATCTAAGAAACCACGTAATATCAAAGTGGAATACACCATCAACCATGATAGGGTAATTTGGAGATAACTTATTTATCAACGTAAAGGCATCGAATACTATTCCATCATTCCTTGATTTACATGCTGACAAATCTATCCATTCATTTCGATCAATGACTAGGATATGATCGAAGCAAAATAAATCAACGACTCTGAAAAGGACATGTGGAAGTTTGCAGAGACACATGATGAGTTAACATCAATGATTGTGAAGTGGACACATCGCAGTGGGATACATGATTGTGAGTGAGACATGTGGCATACACATGGAATATATGTACAAGTCCTCTGTCGAAAAACCTGGTTCAATAGAAACAAAGGTTAACGAGCATGACCATAGATCTTGAACGATCCATGGTGGAGGTTTTTTGGTCATTTGGAGTCTGGAAAGGTCATGGAGTATATTCCATAAGAGAGGACATGGTTGGATTGAATTCGATGAACGAACTTTGAGAAGAAGAACTCTGAGAACCAACGACAACCGTTGATCAATGATGCAACGATTGAGATAGTGTTGAGTGTTTCAGAATCGCTATGGTCCTGATGACATGATAAAAAATCAACGATGGATATTGAATGAAAATATAAATCTGATGGTTGCTGAGTGATAAGGAACTAAGGGTCCAATAGGCCTTGTTGTCCCAAAAAATACGATCACAGATCGACGATGGAAATTAAATGGAAACCCTGATCAGATGATGGATGAGTGTTAGGTCCTGTGGGGTTGATAGGCACCCTAATTGTCCTGATAAACACAATCAGATATTGACAGACAATATCAAATGGAGAAATGATCATACGGTCATTGAGTGTTGAGGACTAGTGAACCAGATTGTGTGAAATGAAAAATGTTAGGGCTCGATTTTGAGGAAGAAGCAAAGGGACTCGGAGCCAAATTGATGAACACAAATTTGTATGTGGAGAAATGGTTGAGTACAAGATCTCTGTATAAATAACAATTCCTTGGTTGAGATAGTCTGCATGAAAGGGAAGGATATGAAACAAAAATGAATTAGAGAAGAGTTCATATCTCATGAACCTCATGGAGAAGAAAAGAGGACCAAATATTCCGTGAAGCAATTTGTTGTGGCTTAAGGTCAATTTGAGACAATTGTTTTTTTTAAAGTAATTTCAAATCATTTAGGTTGGTGCATGGTTTGTAGGTTGGTTCCTACAAAGAATTTATGTCCTCTTTCATTTCTAGGTTGGTTCCTATTTTGTCGGTTGGTGCCTATAGAGGATTGGTGTCCTATTTTATTTACAGGTTGGTGCCTAGTTTGTAGGTTGGAGTCTACAAATAATTCATGTCCTATTTCATTTACAAGTAACTTTGTGTATGTTTGTAGGTTGGTTCCTAGTTTATGAGTTGGTTATCATAAGAGGATTGGTGTCTTCATTATTTATTCATGAATTGATATTCATTTACAAATTATTTCAAGGTCTTCATAATATGGATTTCCATCTCTATGTTTTTAAATATAATGAATATTGTATATGATTATGATGAGTACATTTATGGTATAACTAATTGCAAATATAAGTCTTGACTATGAGCATATCATAATAAAGGGATTAAAATCATATAGTACTGATTCACCCCCCCCTTCTTAGTATTATTAACCATTTCAATAGCGACGTGGGGTAGGAAGTTCAATTAGGGAGGGGTTATCTCCAAACAACTTAGCTTGAATATCACTCAAGCACAATATCCAAAGCCAGGTAACCCTATGGAGTTTCAAATAGTTTATTTTCTATTGGATGTATTATGTGCACAAAACCCATTTCCCATACTATCGTTACACTGGAAGGTTGCTAAAACGTCAGTTCATGTATACTTCAACATGTTGTGGGAGGAAATATATGAAAAGTTATATTCCCAAGTCTGTGACTTCCTCTGTAGTGTAGCTAGAGAGGTAGTGGGGGGAGGGGGGGTGCAGAGGGCCCATAATGATAATAGTGGAGGTCATTCAATGAAAGGTGGAATAGGTCCACTATATTATTAAATAAGGCCCACTATGGTAGTTAGATATATGTGAACATAATAAATGTAATATGACTTCTTAAAGGTTCTACTTCTAGAAGGTTCCTCCTCTAGAATGTTCTTAGGTGGTTGGTAGTACTATATAAAGGGGTTCAAGCAATGTAATGGGGTGTGATGATAATTTTTGTATTTGGAGTTTGTATCTCATTAGGAGGTTGCCCTGTTGAAGAGAAAAGTGAACATGAGAGGATCCCTTCCATAATAGGATCCATTGTATGGTGTTTACCTACCCTAAGGGTTTTATTATAATAAATAGTGGTTTTTCTATATTTTTCCATATATATTGTTTGGTTAATGTATTTAGAGATTCTTGGTACTTAAAAAGTGGTATCAGAGAACTTTCCTTGGCAGGAATTGTGGGAAAATATTTTATTTTATTTTGCAAATTTTTCGAAACAAAAAAAGAGGGCCATGAAACTCCGAACAAATACTGAAGTTTTTTGTGTGCAATTTGTAGAAACTAGTTGTATATTGGAGTTCCTCTCGAAAAAAAAACAATTTATATAAAAAATTGTTCGAAATGAAGTCTGAGAAGTAAAGTTATCAGCATTTTAAAAATCTGTTATTTTTCAGGGTCTTTTTTCCACGATAGCCACGTGATTTTTCTAAATTCTGTAGAATTTGCAGTGGAATTTTACCAAAACAAATTACATATCTAAGTTACTCTTTCAAAAATAACCAATTAAAAAAAAATCATCTAAATTGGAGCTCTAGAAGTGAAGATACCATTGATTCAAAATCAACCATTTTTTAGGGTCTCTATGATGGCGATGAGACTACATAACTCATAAAGTCTCACAGGGTGCTCATATTTCTACCAGGTCATAACCATTGGATAGATAATTTTAAGAGATTTATTTTGGTATATTATATGTGGTGTTTCCAATGGATATTCACTTTCAAATCATGGAAATTCTACAGAAGATTGAATCCCTCCAAGCCAATATGCATTACATGACCCTAGGGACAATTGTCAAAATATTCAAGGGTATTTGTCTTTCTTGTATGAGAGATATCTTATGGAAGAAATCAGGGATGAATATAATCAAGAAGTATATGCTTGGTATGATTTTGAGGCTGATGGTGATGATTGGTATATGGATAGTTGTTGTTTATGGGATTCCAACCACTTCCATCTTCTCTTTGATTACTCTACTCCACCTCATGTAGAGAAATTACTAGAGAGTAAACAAGAAAATGATCTGCATATTCTTCTTCGGTTTTATTATTCTCCAGTAGTATTGGATGATTTTTTGTCTATTTCTACATATGTCGACCCACATGACCAATGTTGATCACAGTTGCAGTTGGAATACTTTAGAATGGTGGAAATTTTTTATACATGGGACCTTGTTTTTCCAATCTACTTCAACACTGTGGTCCACACTTATCCATGGGACCCTGGAATATGGTTGTACACCCTTATAAAAAGCATTGGGAACAACTATTTCATAAGGGGGATGGAATTTGGTTTATCTAGAGAGGTATTGGGGGGGACCAAATGGACCATACTGATAATATTGGAGGCCATTCAATGTCATGCAGTCTAGGTCCACTATACTATTAAATTAGGCCCGCTATGGTAGTTAGATATACGTGAAAATAATAAATGTAAGAGGACTTCTTAGAAGGTTTCTCCTCCATAATGTTTTTAGGTGGTTGGTAGTACTATATAAACGGGTTCAATAAATGTAATGGGGTGTGAAGAGAAGTACTTCATTTGGAGCGTGTAGGTCATTAGGAGGTTTCCCCTTTGAAGAGGCAAGTGAAAAAGAGAGGATCCCTTCCATAATATGATCCATTGTACGATGTTTCCCTACCCTAAGGGTTTTGTTATAATAAAGAGTGTTTTTTATATATTGTTCCATATATCTTGTGTGGTTAATGTATTCAAATATATTTGGTACTTAACATCCTCATTCGCACAATATACTTTCTTATATTTATCCAAGAATTCCCTAGGCTATCAAACCATCCCAACAAGGTTTTGACTTGCATAGGGAATTTTTATTTTGAGAAAAAACATACATATTTAAGAATCTATGGAGCCATGATCCCACCACACCTGCTACCTACTTATGTTCCTGACAAATTGGTGGTTGGGTAAATCCACTATCAAACAATCATGCATCGATTCAATGCTACTCTTGTAAAAGAGAAGAAGTGTTATGAGGAAAATCTCTCTATGGCTAGGGGAAAACCACAAAAGATGGAAATGAATGTGGAAATCAACTCTATTCTCAAGTATGATATATAAAAAAATATGCTAGCAAGACAAGATAAAAGGCATACCTCATCCAGACGTTCAATGAAGTTCACCGTTGAGCACTTGACCCAAAGCAATATACCTGCAACTAGTCCTCAAAAACCAAGCAAAGAAAGCATATGGTGATAATATATGATGTTATCACATTCAATAGCATAATACATTAACATACATAACGAATACGCCCATGGAATAATAATTCAAATATTTGCAAGATATCAATTGGACGAGAAAATAGTATTTCCATTAAGATATAATCAACAGAAGTGAAAAAGTTATAGACTTCTGTGTCGGCACGATTCAGAACTGAGAAAATAAGTTCCTTTCGGCTGGTCCTCCACCACTTCAATCCTACACCAAATGAAAGATCATGTAAGAGAGAAAATAGAGGTCTCACTCAATAAGGGAAGATCTTAGGGGCTGGACATTGTGTTCAAACTTAAAGGATAAAGGGATGCAGACTCAATGTGAAGTAAATAATTCCTCCAAAGTAACTTCTCTCTCAAAGTTGAATTCTTTCTCCTCTTTTCCATAGCTATTGATTGACCCATTTATATCCTTCAAGTGAAAATGAAGGGCCGAGTTAGAAAGTTTCTATTATATGGAAGACCAACGATCATTGATCTGCTATCGTGACATGGAAACCTGACACCATTTTTCATTTTTGGTCACATCTCCGGATGTACATGGGTTGTAGTGCTGCAACATGTGTATACGCATGTTGTATAGTAGGAAAGGTCGGTATATGTGGAAAAAGTGTATTTTTATCTCTGGGATTTGCAAAAAGAGATGAAAAGTCTGCATAGGGAAATAGAAAAAGGCCTTATGTGCAAGATTGCATGGGGGTAGACAAATATTGCTATAACAAGAAGACGTTATTCATTCCCTACAACTTCTAGATAGGGTATTATGTTGTAAAGGATTCCAAACATGCAAATAAGGAAGGTTAGGTCCATTTATTATATAAATTCATGATAGGAAGTTATAGGAAACATGATCCTAAAGGATTGATACCAAAGCATGGAACACAAGTGTCTCTCACTTGGCCATATTCCCATGAAAAATGGGAGGAGGATTTTTTTACCAAACATTCTCATGTTTGACAAGAAGTAAAAAAGAAAAGTTCCAATCCCGAGGTAAATATTTTTTCATCCTTACCCATGGAAGAACAAATCAAAATAGTGAAGGTTGGGTCATCCAAGTATAGGGTCTGGCACAAAAAATTCATGAAAAAAAGAGTATCTAATGACAGAAAAGGAAAGGCGGACCATACTAGTAGATAAAGAGAATATTATGGAAGAACAAGTTGAAGAGAGAGGGATTTAGGAAGAGAAAATAAATAAAGAAGAAGAAGAAGAAGAAAAGGAAGAAGACAAACTCGTTGAAAAAAGGAAGAAAGATTAGAAGCAACAAAGAGAGCGGGAATTTATTGAGAAAATAAAAGGACATAAGTAGGAATAGGCCCAACAATAACAAGTTGTGGAGAAGAAAAAGAGAGGAAAAAGTTGGTTTTATGAACTAAATAAAATCCAAGATGAAGAGGCAAAGAAACACAAAAAAGGATGAATTATATCGGTTGCTAAGAGAAACAATAGGAGTAAGACAAAAAATGGTGAAGGAAAGAAGGTACCAATTATTTTAAACAAGCTAGGTGAATTCACTGACTTGATAGAGGAGGAAGACAAAAGGGAGGACTCAACAGTGCCTATAATCAATAAAAATCTCGAAAGTGAGAGAATCCCCACAAGGTTTCCATAGGAGAAAAATATAGAAGTAGAAGACCAGGAGAGTGGAAATAAAAGTGATAATTCCCCAAAAGGGAATGACCCCCCTCATCAAAGTAATAAGTATAATTCATCAAGCAGTGATTCTTCAAATAAGCAGTCACTTGGTAAAAAATATAAAGACATCTCATTACTTGGAAAGAAAGGGAGAATAAAAATGGAAATGGTAACGAAAAATACTCTAATTGGAAAACTAATGATGAAGTCACAAAAGGAGAGAAATGAAGTATCCTAGATGGTGGTAATAATGGAGAAGAAAATGACACAATGCATGAGGAAAAGGGTAAAAAACACATTGAGGTCAACTCAGATCATATAACTAGAAATGAAGGGGAAACCAAGAAGCCTAATGATATCCCCCTAGATGATTCATAAATATTAGAGAAAAAAAATAAAAGGGATACCTAGGAAAAGACCCAAAAGGGTATCTCCATTGAGGAAGAGAACACCTAGGAAGATACTAAAATAGGTAAAAAATCACCAGAAAAAGGAGTCAACTAGGACTTGATATCATATCCTTTCTACACATACGGGGGTTTAATAAACATACTATCCTAGGGTGATCAACCAATCCCCTAACAAGTGGACGAGGTGGTTGATCTAGAGCTCTTTTCCTATGATCAAAATAAGAATTTTATAGTAAGGAAAACTCACAAGAAAATAAAGTTAACAATGGATAGTGAAGCAATCATCATCACTGAGAAGGTAATCATAGACATGAAGAAGGGAAAAGATAGACAAATTTGCTCTATGGGTTTGGTTGTATCCCATGCTTCTTATGAACATGTAGTAATGGAAGAAAGGGAGTTATAATAGGATAGGTGCAAAATTTATTCCCTCAAACATCAAGTACAATACCATCAAGAGGCTGGAGGGGAGGTTAAATTCAAGTAAGAATTACTTGTTGACTTTCTAGCATATTCAACCCTTGGTATGTTATAATACCATGTTAAAATTTCTCCTAATCATTACCTGGAAATTAGCTCAAAACAAAATCACTTTATATACTAAAATAAAATATGAGAAATCAACTAAACATGCACCGAAAACATAAATAAGGAAACCAAATCAAACAAATAATAAAACCGAATGTTTTAGGTATAAACCCATGGAAAAAACCTGGAGGGAAAACTAGTGCTGAGAATTATTTTATTATGCAAAAATCGGGGCTCCCATAACAAGGATAATTGCCCATCTAGAGAAATACAACTGCAGACTAACCTAGCAAGGTCTGATATGTTGTATGACTATTTTTTGCATGATTTTCAAGGCATATATGATTCATCTTCTTGTGAATCTCATATATACGTGGCTATCTACATTGTGAACCGTGTATCTGCATGGAAAACTTATAAGACAATTTTCATATGATCTAACACTCTCATGTGGTTTCCTCAGATTGAAAAGAACCTATGTAAGTCTTTGTTCTCTCTTCTCCTTGACCTAATCTCTAGATTTAAGTCCTCCTTCCCTATCAAATATATCCTTGAATTTTTCAAGTTTCTATCAAGTGTAATCCATAGTCCTCTTGAATAGTCATCCTTCATGATCCAAATACTTGAGTAGAGATCCTTCTCTACTCCTGAGTGTGACCTTGGAGACTGCACACTAGAAAAGGTCCTCCTTTGCTATCTTTTTTATTGTGTATCCTTACTTATCCTACCCTTTCTTTTATAATCATGAGTTATAATCTCTGTATAATATCAAAAGAGATTTAGAATTACATGCTAAGATTGCATGTGTTAGCACCAAGAGTCACACTCAAAATTCCATGAATGCAAGCCCAATACCCATTAGAATTTATAGATAATTGTTTATATCAAGGTGACATATGGATGAGGAAAACTTAGAAAAGGTGTCAATCACAGAAGGAAATCCCAAAGTATAGACCAACAAGTAAGGATTTAGAAACAAAGTGTCTCAAATCTGGTTTACACAGTAGGAAAAAAATATCTATTATATGAAAATATCAAAATCAGAGGTCTCTCCTCTACCATCAAACCTGCAAAATTAAATCAATTTAAAATTGGGTGGATCATCAAGAAAGAACAAGAATGAGGAAAATAATCTGATTGTAGATCAATGATCTACAATTGGGCATGGAGTCAAAACAATCTGCAAATTGAAGGAAATCAAGCTAAATATCAGGAAAGATTTTATATGATGATGATTAGAAGAAAGGAAAGTGAACAATCAAAGAATGTCTACTAAACAAATATCCTCTCTACAGAATAGATTGAAAAGAAGATTGAATAGAAATAATGATTAACATGCCATCTACAACAAATCCTTTGTTGTTGAGGGTTTCGTTAATCAAAGGTGGTATTTGATCCTCACAACCTGCAATATATTCAATCAAGAAGATAACAAAACAAATGGAAAACAAAGATGAAATTTTTTTAAACAACTCTCATGAATATTTAATGGAAGAAATGTTAATTACAACAGGCCCTCGGGCTTACAAATGAGCAACTAAATTGCTTCTCCAACTCTCTCCTCTCTTGGATCATGAATCCAACCCTTTTCTCATAAAAAAACATTTCATTTATAGTGAATAATATCTATATACCCTATGGAGGTTGAAACCAAGGAGTTACATATGATCCTCCTCCATTTAGGAGTCTTGTTACAAAATATTCCAACAAAATCCTAACAAATTCCTATTCTTTTGGGATTTTGTCTATGATGATAAATTCCTTTTGAAACAGATAATATTGATTGATATGGAGATGGAAAAAATTTAAATCATGTCCAAATAACTCCTAGTATACCATTCTAACATTCTTTGATAGGTGGCAACCTCCAAACAAGGCGAATATCCAACAACTATGAAAAACATAGAGTTTGTAGCATCAGTTTGCAGCGCACTGGTGTTTTAATTATATCTCTCGAATGCCAAACTGAGTTAGGATGAAATTTGGTCAAAAAGTCAATGCCACTATCGTTCTCCTCCACAAAAAAATCCAAGAAAACCCACATCACATTTTTGGAGTTATGATCAAATTGTTAGAAGCCACTGCTACATGAAATGAGTTCCCAGTGCCCTTGTCTGTCTGTTCTCGGCGCCAAAAGGAGAAAACATCCAAAACCACTTTCTTGAACTTCAAACAAGATGAATACCCTCATGGAGTACCTGGTGGTCCCTATTTTTATGTTGATATATTTTAAATTGCACGAGGGTGTCTACAAGTAGTTGAACCTCCAACTCTCCTCTTTATCCAGTTCACAGTGCTAGTTCACAATGCCCAAAGGAAAAAACATCCAAAACCACTTTATCGACCTTCAAACAGGATGAAAAACCTAATGGATTACATAGTGGTACTAATTTTGATGCTGGTATATTTGAAATTTCCCGAGGTTGTCTACAAGTAGTCGAACCTCCAACTCTCCTCTTTAACTAGTTCACAACGCCAGTTCACAGCGCATGTCAATCATAGCTTGCACACTTCGAGGAGGCTGTTATTTGATGGTATGAAATAATCCATGGAGAAATGGTTAGATTATAGGCTCTGAAAACCATAAATACTCCTTGACATGATGCTTGTCATACAAACAATCACATAACTAAAACTTTAGACTAAGGCAAGACATAACCTTATTCGTTTTGAAACCAAATCTAACTTTATGATTACAACCTAAAGACTCAAAACCTATGTCCTATAAACCTTATGACTCAAAAAAAAACCAAGGTGAATTTTTTGATCCATACAATCTTATGAGTTAACAACATGCATGCTAACTTTTAGCATTCTCTAAATAAACTCAATTAACTAATTACACAATTAATTAATAAAAGTTTTTTACTCTAATAATTCCTTTAATTAAAGAAAATTAAAGAGTATAAGGATTCATAATATTTCCACAAGTCTAGACACATATACCTATGCAGAAATACATGTCTGATGTTACAACTAACATCAACTCTCCCTCTTAGCAATGAAGGTATTTCCCAAAGAGCCACTTGGAACTGGTTCTACCTCTGAATCTAACACAATGTCACACACATCATCCTGCATACTGACATTCTTCCAAACATGTTGGTCAGTTCCTATCTGAATACTCTAATTATCAAAATTGATGATACAACATATCTACTCCACGAAGTTTGGAACCTTCGTCGAAGGCCTTCTCTCCTTCAATGTGCTCCTAGAAGCTTCCTTCTCGTGAGAACCATCGATTTCATCTCATACCAACTTAGTCTCTTAAAATAAATGGAAGGGGATAACGCCATGTTCCCCTCTAAAGGTTTACTCCCCACAATAGAAGTCTGTGAAATCTGATCATCCTTCAACTATTCAGTCTTTGAATCCTCCTTCTCCTCATACCTTTTCACTAACATTGATCCATGATCCAAGAACCCATTTGATCCTCTTACAGGTTTACCCTGAAACATGTATAAAATACCTTCTCTGACACCAATTCTCAATGTTGTGTGAGGGCTATCTCCCTATAAACATATCATTACTTTCCCTCTCTAAAAATTGATTGCAAAACCCATGTCCTCCAAAACTGAAACAAAGAGCATTTTTTTCTTCAGTTCTAGTACATAAAGCACATCTTGTGCCTCTAACAAACCTCTTGACTCAATTTAAAACATGATATTTCCCTTCCCCTTAATTTCATACTTGGAATCATCACCAAGCTCCACATGGGTCATTAAGTCCTCTATCATATTGTTGAATATATCTCATGCTTCTAGATCTAGTTGATTTTATTAAAATAAAATCCCAGGCTCCCTTCCTGGGATAATGGTCCACCTAGGGTATAATACAATGCAACAAATAACCTACCTAAATATTAGTGATTCATTATTGTTGAATGTTATCCCCCCTTATTCCCCTTTACTCCTTTCCTCATACCCTACCCTACACACCTGGATGAAATTCCTTCTCCACCCACTCTATGAGATATTACTATCTCATTCTATGTGTATTTTTCATCCGCTCAGAAACAAAAAACACCTACAACCAAGAACCTCTATTGTTGTTGTACGAACCTAAACTTGAAACTACTCTGTTGCATAGATCTATCTGTGCTACCGAATATGTCTATTTTTCTTCCTCCTTTTCACTGATTACATCTCTAGGTCAAATTCCTTCTTCACATCGTGCTAAGATCTATGTGAGAAAAATTGCTTATTTTCTCTATCTATGAGTCACTTTCTCCAATAGATCTATCATAACCTGATCTATGAATAAATTTCCTTATTCACGCATCTGCGATCCCCTTGAGTCACTTTCCTTCGTGGCTCAAGAAGTTGAGAAAAAATCAATCTTTGCTCCTATGTAGATGACACAAATACATGAGAAAAATTCCTTCGCTGCTCCTATTTTCTCTAAAATGGATCATATATCTAATGGAATTCCTTCTCCACCTATCTGAGATATTATTTTTCACTTCCCAACCTCCTGCCATTGCTCAAAAAACCACCCTTATGAAAATACCTATGTATTGTTGTTTCCCAGAAGTTTGTTCTTCAATTTCTTCCTATTGGTTCATAGATGTTCTAATATCTCTTGTGGATCTGTGCTTAGTACTTCAAGCACCCACCTCGACTCTCCTGATCCCATATATCTTCTCCTATAACCCTAGATATGAACTTGATCTCTTCCCTGGTCACTAAGATTTCATAGATATTCCATTGTGCACTTGGTTTCCTTCCAGAGCAACCTTGTTATGAAACCATGTTGAATTTCTAGTGGATTCAACCCTTGGTATGCTCTTATACCATGTTTAAATTTCTCCTACTCAACACTCGACAATTATCTCAAAACAAAATCACTTTATATACTAAAAACACAATTGAGTAATCAACTAAACGTGTAGTGGGAGAATAAATAAGGAAACCAAATCAAACACGTAAGAAAACCAACAATTTTGGTATAAACCCCTGGAAACAATTTGGAGGGAAATCTACTGTTGAGAATGATTTTATTATGCTAAAATCAAGGCTCCTATAACATGAATAATGGTACATTAAGAGAAATACAACTACAGAATAATTTGGCAAGGTCTAATATGTTGTACAATGAGTTTTGGAATGATTTTTGAGGCATATTTGATTCACCTTCTTGTGAATCGTGTATATATGTGATGTTGGAAATATAACTGAGAGGAGGGGGTGAATCAATTATGTATATAAGCTTGAAACTTTTAAATTTTTTTGTATTCTTTCTAGATTATTATTTAATATGTTTCTAATAACTTAACATGCATAGATATACAATGATCAATCACACAGAATGCATAGAAACATCGATTTTCCTGAGGAAACCCATAAAGGGTGAAAACCTCTTCTTCTTAGGATGTCAATCAAGATCCAACTTTCATGTACATCACAATCTTTGAGCTCCAACTTAAATATGAGGCTACAACCTCCGATAGCAAGCTACAACTTGCATAGAGCACCAACTCTCAGATTTATCTAGCACCAACTCCGAGCTTTCTCTAGCACCAACTAGATGGAAGCACCAACTCCCATAATATCTTCTAGCATCAACTAGAATTTAGAGGACTACAATCCTCCCTATCACCACCCTACCACCTTGATTGAATCTTGCAAAAATTTTACTTACTTTCTCTGTCTCTGATATGGTCTATTATAGCTCCAAGTCTCCTCTGCCTTCTTTAGCTTCTATCCTCCGTTCCTCTTCTACATATTTCTTCTTCTATGCTCTGCTCTCTTTCCTCCAATACACGACACACCTCTTTTCATCTTCTCTTCTGCATTTTATGCTCTGTGTTGTCTCTGCATTCTATACACTATGCCTCTAATATCCACTTCAGGTACTACTACACTGCGTCTCCTCCTACCCACATGCATCACTATTGAAGAAGCACACTCTGTTCTCTATTTTGCATGGCTTTCTCACGTCGATTCCTCTGCCCGATTATCATACAAACTCTTCATATTCCCTAATGGTTATTCACGATCTGTTCATCATCAGTGGCCATTATCCATTGATTCCTTAGCTTCTCTGGTAGTCACAACTCTTCGTCTTCTGTGTCAGTTACAACCATTCATTTTTGGATTCTTTGGCTTCTAAGCCCCTTCCTTCACATGAAAATTGGCGGTGACCATACGCCTAACCAACATGCACTTCATGATCTTGACCTAGCAAGTGCTAGCTCCTTGTTTCGATATGAGCTTTGGCGATGATCTCACGTGACCACACAATTACGGGTGTGTCCAAAGTCAGATTGAGGGAAACTCACTCTTCACCCCACAATTCACTACAGAGCTCCAGGTGTCCTTTCTCCAAAACAGTGGTTTCGATTGCAGCCTGCCTTCAACATTTTAAAGTTCGCACACCTTCAATCCCCGCAATGCGATGAGACCATCGATCTCAGAATATCGATGGTGCTCCTGAACTTACGGTTCATATCTATCCTCTAAAGTATGCGGATCAGATCTAGTGTTATAGTAATATTTGCCTCAACATTGCTAAATTGAATAGAGGGCCTTTTTCCATTTCCCTATGAAGACTTATCAACCCCTTTTTGATAAATCCAGAGCCAAAAATATATATTTTTCCACATATACGGTCCCTAACTGCTTTGCAAGATGCGTATACGCTTGCTGCTCCACTACAACTCACGTATACTGAGATTTGTGCCAGAAAATACAAAATGAGGTTGGGTTTCCATGTCACGATAGAATATATTTGATCTTTGGCCTTCCATATACTGGAAACATTCCGACTCGGCCCTTCAGTTGCATTTTGGAGGCTATAAGAGCACAATTTAGAGGTATGGAAAAAGGGGAGAAAACATTCAACTTTGAGAGAAAAGTTACTCTAGAGAAATTACTTCATATTGAGTTTGCATCCCTTTGTCCCTCAAGTATGAAAACAGTGTTCAACCCCCAAGCTCTTTCCTTATTGTCGAGAGGACCTCATTACCTCTTTTCTATGAGCTTGCCTTCCGTGGAGGATTGAAGTGGTGGAGACACAATTGGAAGGAACTTGGTTTCTTGGTTTTGAACCATGCCAACATGGAAGTCTGTAATGTTGATACTTTTGTTGATCAATTATTAATAGAAATACTCCTTTCATGTCCTATCGATATCTTGCAAATATATGATTATTATCCATGGGCATGTTTGTAATGTTTACTAATGGATTGTGTTATCTGATGTGCTAACTCATTTTATATATTGTCACTATATACTTGCATCGCTTGTTTGTTGAAAACTTCTTGCAGGTGTAAAGCTTTGGGTCAAAGTGATCAATGGTGGAACAACATAAAATGATTAGATTAAGGTAGGATTCTTCCTCGTATTGAACATTAGTTTATATAGGGCATGTTGGAATTGAGTTGATTTCTGCAGTCATGCCTGTCTGTTGTGGTTTACCCTTGGCCATAGAGATTTTTTCCCTTGTAACATCTAGCCTTCCTAAATCAATGGCTATGATTTACTTCATGATTCGAGCTCTGGGAGTTTCAACTCTCAAACCCTGCTTTCCTCCATACGTCAATATTTCAGAGTTGACAATCCACTAAAACTTGTCCCTCTCAGATTAACAATTGAGATCTCCTTTGCGTCTCCGGACTCCGGAGATTTCAAATATCAAATTCTCGTTTATTCTAACTGGATATCTTCTGAAATGGAAGACATGTTGACATATGTCATCCTTAATCCAACGACTATCCTTCGCTATGGGACATCCCCCTTCAGCATTCTCAGATTTCAATTTCTCCTCACTCAGCTTCCTTCTGAGCATTTTACGTGGAGCTTGCGATCTACTAAAACCTATCCTTTCATAGATCGACGACTCCCAGTTGCTTCGACTGTTCAGGCTTCGGTGATTTCAACCCTTTCTCCTTCGTGTTTTCCCAGAGTATTTCCCCCGAATGCATAATATTATAACATGTACCCCTCCTAACGATCAATGACCAAGGTCTTCTTCGAGTCTTTGGGGTTCGGGACTTTGGGACTTTAGTCCTTCCACACTTTAGCTCTTCGTGACTTTGACCTTCGGGACTTCAAATATTTTTTTATTTGTTGGTGATGAAACTCCCAAAGTAAATCTCCCGTAGTGGTGTAACATTACACACGTCACCTATTGACCTAGCACGGGTCGAGTGGTTTCCATGTGTCATTCGTTGACACGGTCTTCCACATGTCCTTACTGATGTGGTCTACCACATGTACTTGTTGACATGGTCTGCCACATGCCCTTGATGATGTGGACTACCACATGTCCTTAAATCAGACGATTGAGGCTTACTTTGGGTCTTTACCCGGAATCCACAGGATTATTCCACGTCTTTTCTGGATTAGATGACCCATATTTACTTTGGATGATATGACGCTTGAGATCTTCTTCGGACACTCTGATGATTGTGATCTTCTTTGGATGATCTGACGACAAGAATGTACTTCGGCACCCTAGGTCTTCGGACTTCGGGGATTTCAAATATCAAACTGAAAAATCTGAAGTGAGATTTTTCCAGAGATTAACCTCCTTGCATCTTTATACCCAAACTAAATGTTGTTCGTCGATCATGATCCTAGATCGATGGCTCGATCTGTCTGTGATGAAAATCTTCTAGATTTTCTTGTCCTTCCACTCATAATGATCCAACGACTGATGAAAATTTGCATAAGTGAGATCTCAGATCTTTTACCTGGCTTATCCTATCCTTCCACTCAAAAGTGATTCAACGACTGATGGGAATTCGGGTTTGATCCAATGGCGGAAGGGTATTCAGATAATCAAATTCTCAATTGTTTTTCCTCGCTTATCATATCCTTCCATTAATTCAATCTGACGGTTTTTGGTCCTCTGGATTGGTGATCCAATGGCCACTATCTCTCTTCCTCCTAAGCTTATGATCTCTCTAACTTAGAATATTTTCTAAGTGTTCATGGGTCTCGACCTTTGCTCCCCCTGCAAGTTCGTCTCTTGGACCTCATCTGCACTTCTAGAAACAACAATTTCTTCTGAGCTTTCTCTTCTTATTCTCTCTTGAGTTCTGATATTTCTTGCCATCAATGACAAGAACACTCTTCCTGTAAACATGCCAACAATCTCCCCCTTTAGCATTGATGGCAACCTTGAAAGGTTGCACTATTCTTTTTAGACCTCCAACTATAGCACACAAATAACATCTTTTTCTCTCCCTTTGACATCAATGTCAAAGAAAACAAAGAGTGACTCTATGTCCCCCCTGATCAGTTATACTAGGAGCACTCTCCCCCTGATCAGATATACTATTTTAACTCGATAACAGGGTCACGCCCAACTTCTGGCGTAGATACTCAAATTGAGCTTTTGCAAGCGGTTTAGTGAAGACATCAACAAACTGAACTTTGGATGGAATATAATTCAAAGAAACAACAGTGTTGGTCACATGTTCCCTCAAGAAGTGATACTTGATGGGTATATTCTTGGTATTGGAGTGAAATACAAGATTCTTTGACGCGCTAATTGCACTAGTATTATCCTAGCAAATTAGTATTGGTGCAATATATTTTACCTCCAAGTCTGCAAGTGTATGAATCATCCACAATACTTGGGTACAACAAGTGGCAATTGTAATGTATTCAAATTCTATAGTTAATAAGGAAATGGAACCTTGCTTCTTGCTCAACCATGCTACAAGGGAATCTCCTAAGAGGTATGCACCTTCGCTCGTGCTTTTCCTTTCATCTACGTAGTTAGCCCAATCAACATATGAATATAATGATAGTTGAAAATTATGATTCATGGGATACCATAGGCCATAGTTCATTGTTCCTTTCAAGTATCTGAATATTCTTTTGACAGCTAACAAATGACTTTGTTTAGGTACAACCTGATACCTTCCTACCATTCCAACAACATGCATTATGTCTAGACGAGATGTTGTGATGTACAATATGCTGCCTATCATAGACCTATATGAACTCAAATCAACATCTGGTGAGTCATCATCCTTGCTTAACTTGCATCCAGTGACCATAGGTGTAGAATCTTCCATTTGAAACCTTTTCAACATTTCTCTTTGATATTTCTCTTGAGAAATAAATATTCATTCATATCTCTGAGTAATTTGCAGACCAAGAAAAAATGATAGTTCCCCTATCATAGACATTTTGAATTCAGACTGCATGGAGGAAGAAAACCATTGTACCAATGAAGCATTATTACTTCCGAAGATGATGTCATCTACATAGATCAACACAATGAGAAAATCATTACCCTCTGTTTTGATATATAGATTGTTTTCAATTGTTCCTCTCTTGAACCCTTTTCCTTGAAGATACTTATCCAGTCTGTAATACCAGGAACGAGGAGCTTGTTTCAACCCATATAAGGATTTCTTCAGCTTGCAGACAAAGTCAACATTATCTGATAGTTGGAAACCCTCTGGTTGTTCTGTATAGACTTCTTCTTTTAGATCTCCATTTAGAAAAGTTTACTTGACATCCATTTGATAGACTTTAAATTTTTTATGACAAGCATAGGCAAGAAAAATTCTAATAGATTCTAATATTTCTACGGGCACAAATGTTTCATCAAAATCTAGTCCTTCTGTTTGAGCATATCCTTTG
The DNA here is from genome assembly GCA_010110895.2 of Picea sitchensis. Taxonomy (NCBI): domain Eukaryota; kingdom Viridiplantae; phylum Streptophyta; class Pinopsida; order Pinales; family Pinaceae; genus Picea; species Picea sitchensis. The sequence goes on from SNQJ01S0134938.1 coordinate 25,401, forward strand.
CATACCAATCTAGCCTTATTTCTTACAACATTTCCTTTCTCATTCATATTATTTTTTTAGACCCATTTGGATCCTATTACATTTTTATTTGTTGGCCTAGGAACGAGTTCGCAAGTGTCATTCTTTTCAATCTTGTCCAGTTCCTCATTCATTGATTTTAACCAATTTACGTCTTTACTGGCTTCATTAAAGTTCTTGGG
>SNQJ01S0134938.1:32121-43736 GCA_010110895.2 Picea sitchensis
CCTAACCCTGGAAGATGAAAAGCCAACAATTTTGTGGACCCCGTTTTGGGTAGTTTGGTGTATCAACTTCTCAGGGGCATAACTTTGGCATACAATCTCTGTTTGGGAAAACAAATAGCTCATTGGAAAGGTATCGTCGAGGAGATTCATTTTGGGGGCTCAATAAAAGTCTTTGAATTTCATTGAGGTGATATATCCCCCAAAAAACTTCATTTAGGCCCTCAAAAGTTTAGGAACCGAAAAACGGTTAAAAATAGTAAGTTACTAGAAAACTGTTTTGAGCCAGTTGGAATAGGTGGGTGGCAAATGATATCCACGTGGATCGATTACATAAAATATCTCAATTAAATAATTACATAACTAATTAATAAAATAAATTTAATTTAATAATTCTTTTAATTAAAGTAAATTCAAGAGTAGAAGGCTTTGGATGATTTCCACATGTCTAGACATATAGACATATATAGAAATGATTGTCTGATGATACCACTAACATCAACATTACTGGAGTTGTATGATATCTTTCAGAGGATGTAAGAAAATTTGATAGAAAAGGAAGTAAATTTTCAGGAAGAATCTTTACTGCTAGGAATTACATGTAAATAAGTGCATGGATGGGCTAAGACAATTTTTAGTACACTATAAATGATGGATTTTGTGTAGGAAATACAAAATGAAAATGGATTATAATTCCATGATACAAATATACTATTGAATGAGAAGATGGCTCAAATACACTTAGTGACCAACCATTGGGACAAAATTATTGATGAACCCATGGATAAAGTTGATGAGGAGTGGGTCCACTATAATTAGAGCTACAATAAGCCCAACCAATCGATGGAAAAAAATTATTTCCTTCCTTTGAGTCCCCCATGGAGTTCCAACCGATTGATGACATGGAAACCAATTCGCAATGGTCGACCGATGGATATAAGGAGCAGGTTCAATGAATCACTATGATGGAGAAGGGACATGTGAAAAAGCATGTGATCGGTCAAGTCAAGATCGTGGACCAAATGGAGAAGTAGAGCCTTCAATATTGCTACCACAGGCATGAGATGACTATGTTGATGGATCAACACCTGTTCCCGTTCACTGAGAGTTTCACTCAACTCTTAAAAGAGTGGTTTGATTACGTGGAAGAACATGCAAGTCTGAAGACCCCCATATCAGCTGAGGCATCATGAATCCAAATCACGATTATGTATTTTTGGCTTCCTATGTTGCATTTTTCTCTAAGTTTAATTTTGTATAAATTAAGGGATCCTAGTGATAGAAAGGATCGTTTGGAATTTCAATGAATTTTGGTTGTTATTTTATTGTGGAACTATTTCGACAATTAATTGGAAGCTATATTGGAGTCTGAAGTGATTTTGGAGTCTAACAGGTGATCTATGTGTTACATTGTGGATTGTTCTTCTTTGGATCATTATGTAGTGATGTCTAGTAATATTTTTTATCAATAAATCTATCTTGTGATAATTGTTGTTTTACATCGAATTATCAACTTATGTTTAATCTGCATGTTACATATTTCTACACAATAATTGTGATCGCATAATATAGAATTATTTTTGTATTGTTGATAGGTTATGATTGAGATATTTTCATGAATGTATAATTATTTTTGTATATTTGTTTCTAAGAATTATTTCTTGTGGAGTTAGACATATAGCAATCGATTGGTTAATTGTTAACACGACTCCTTTAAAAGTTACCTTTAAAAGTAATTGTTTTATCTTTCCCTTACTCATTTAATGGTTTGTTGGATTAATTAGTTTTGAGTCATTTGTATGTGTCAAGTAATTCTAAAATAAACTTTGAAAACACGTCCCCAAAACTATATTCAGCAATAAGAATGAAATAGTGAGACATTAATTCCCATTGAAATTCATTGGATCATCGATCCTGAAAATCCCTCTACCCCAAATGGAAAACAGTCTAATTGGGCCTCATATTTAGGAGTGATTCCTACAGTTGAGAAAAAGGAGAATTTATACCCCTCAATAGAATGCTAGACTAGTGACGTGATCTGAAACCCTAAGGTTTTAGGGGAAAATAAGATATCATGGACAAAAATGAACTCACACATAATATCTTTAAAGCAGGGAAACAATTCAAACACCCACTTCAAACTAAGGATAATCTTATTCAAGACTGAGAGGTAAATTTTCACATTGGGAAAAACAAATATGCCAGGACATGTCCATGATTCTTTTTTCTCCAATTGCTCCAGTTTTTATCTTGTTCAAGATTGAGAGGTAAATTTTAACTTTGGTAAAAAAAAATATGTTAGGACATGTCCATCATTTTTTTTCTCCAATTCTTCCAATTTTTATTGATGCACATTTTTTTATTTTTATATAAACTTATCCTTTATAAGTTTTTCTTCTTATTCCCAGTGAAGATGTAAGCACTTTGTTTTTTCCTCATGGCAATGGTTATGGTCTTAATAGTTTCTTGTTACTGTCACTAAAATTTATGCTAAGTAGTTGCAATTTATTTGCAGAAAGAAAACGATTTTTTTTTTGCAAAAAGAAATTATGGATCTTTTGCAGAAAGAAAATTCAAATTAGATTTCAAACTTAAGCATAAATTTACATTTAAACTACATGGCTATAATAGGTAAGTTGAATTCATGCCATTTAAAATACATGGATCCAATAGGTAAATAGACTTCATGCTTATGTAATATGTATGAATTTGATAATGGATATAATACTTTGTAATTTTGCATTCAAGATTTAAATACAACTTACAACTTTCCTTTGCTTCATGATCCAAACATACTTGTCACTTGTTGTATCTTCCTTCACCCACAGGATTTCAACGAATTGTGTGCTTTGGATAATTTGGGTGAGATTTATATATTTCATATCATTTTTAATGTAATTGATCACAGGTGGTGAGGAAGTGGAAACATGGCGAGGAAATGAACAAAGCATAGCATAGATTGCAGTGATATTCCTAGAGCATCGATTGTAGTGAAAATAGATTGCCTAGAGAATAGATTGCATTAAGGGACTTTTGTAAAATTATAAAATATTGAATATTAAGCATACCTATGATCCAGGAGAAAATCAGAGGCCACCCACCTATTCCACTGGCTCAAAACAGGGGTTTCCACCTTGGAAAATTTTCTATAGTGTTTCGAGTCCTAAACTTTTGGGGCCATTTTGAGGCCCTAAACAACATTTTTGGGAATGACATAGTCACATTGCAGGATTTATCTAGAGTGTGATAAAAAAATGTGTATTCCTTGGATATAAATTTCCAACAAGCTATCATGTGCCTCAAACAGAGATTGTATGCAAAATTTACTCCCTTGGGAAGTTGATGTATCAACTGCCCCTAATGGGGCCCGCAAACCTTTTGGTGTTTTATATTCCGTGGTTAGGGTTTTGGATTTTATTTATGTTAAAAAGTCCTTTTTAGCCTCATTGTAAACATCATCATCTTCTTGCGAATGAGAATAACCATCACATATCTTCATATAGATAATCTTCCACCATTCTAGTGAGTCATCCACTCCGTAATTTTTTAGTTTATGTACATTTTTCTCATTAATAAAAAAAATTCATTACTGTATCTCTGTGTTAATTGCAATGTATCTATATATTTTATTATTATATATCTCCCTTCATTTCCTTCTCAAAATAATTAGGTTCAGTGGTATCAGAGCATGTTTCTCCTTATCGTTCCTTAGTTCATGTCCCTGGTGAGGTCAATGTATAGAGGGTTGGGTATCGAGCTAGTTTCTCTTGAGGAAAAAAACTCTCGCCAGCCCAAGGGGCTTCCCATGGGGGAAGAAAAGAGAGATGAGGGAGAAGAAGTTCCCATCAAGTTTTTGTTCTCAGAAACCCTCATGCAATAGAGGAATGAGATGTTGGATAATTTTACCCAAATCCTTCAACGATTTTTGAAAATAGCAGGTGCGTATTCATCCAACAATAACTTTGGAGACACTACCCCATTCAAGGTACAAGATAATTTTGATATTCCTTTATTTGAATCTTAGATCGATACAAATGGCTTGGAAAAGTGGTTAAATTTGCTAGAAGGTTACTTCTCTATTCACAATTTTTCTAAGAGAGAAACGATCACCTTTGCGCTCCTTAAGGCTCTCCCCCATGTTAAACATTAGTGGGAAACTTAATGGGAAAAAATTTCCATAGAGGAGTCTAGGATATTTGGGGTCGAGCCCACTTGGGATTTTTTATGGATGCAGTCAACAAGCAATATTACCCTATGGGAAACTAGGACAACCAATACATGAGATGGAACAAGCTACACCAAGAGAGGGGCCAAATAGTGTTAGAGTTCACAGATACCTTCCATACCTTGCACACAAATCTAGGTATCGAATACTCCAAGTGAAATTTGGTTCTAAAATATCATGGGGCTCTACACATGTACATCCAAACTTCGATGGATATTATATAGATATCATCACTAGGATCTTCTTATTGATATGTTTTCAAAATTGAGAAGGAATTTAAGCAACAAAACAAGCGAGAATTTGGGTATGAAAATATGTAACAACCAAAGTATGGTAAAGGCGGCCCTAACTCACATAAAAACCAACCTGAAGAGAACCATTCCAAGCTGCAGGAAAATAAGGGTAACAAGAAGAAGGAAAAGGACACCAGGAAGTGGTGTGACTTCCAAAAAATCCCTTGGTACAACACCGATGAATGTCGCTTAAAACAACCATTGGTGGTCGAGCTCAAAGAAACAAATCTGAGCCCTAACTCAAACCTTGATTCAGACAAAAATAAAAGGAGACATATAATTGATGCACAAACCACTATTACTGTCGTGACCAAAAAAATCCAACAAGAAGAACCAGAGGATCTTGAGGAGGGGGAGCACCTTTTCCATTCAAAAATGTGGGTGAAAGAGACCTCGCTGCATTTTACTGTTGATAGAATAAGCTATAAGAACTTAATCTCTTCGGAGGTCATCAATTAGTTGGATATTCCAAAAAAAACACACCCGCAACCATGCAACATCGAGTGGCTTCACCAAGGTCAAGATCTTCGTGTAAGCCAACTGTGTTGTGTGTCCTACAACATCAATCCCTTCAAGGATGAGGTACTATGTGATGTTTTCCCACTGGAATTCTATGATGTTCTATTAGGCTAGCCATATATGTGGAAGAACCATGTTGTTTTGAGTCTCTACCACATAGTGTCATTTTTACTTTGGGGGGTCAACTCTACAGGATACCAAAGGTAGTTCCAAGTATTGTCCCGAAAAAATAGTGTTGTAAAATAATATCTCATACCGCAAAGTTTAGCCTCTTCATAATCTGGGTATAAGGTGAACAAAAGGACATTGCAACCATTGTAGCCTTAGCCCAAGACCTTTCTATTTAGAAGAAGAAAAGTGTAAAAGAGAAAAAAGATATTCTTACTCCACCTATAGGGGTCTCTCCACACTACCAAGTCAAGCAAAGTTATACAAAATCCCTTCATACTCTTCGTGTTGCATCTTCATTGATAGATTCCTTCCACACTGAAGTAGATCATGTAGCTATATTGGTTAAATGGATCCAACCTATAAGGTACTAGATATTTTATAATATTCGGAAAAAAATTATTGCATAGAATAATAGTGGAAAAACACAATATATGAAACCACAAAACCAAAAAAATACCTCTATTGATAGGAAACAATGTTCATTTTCCTCTTCGAGGGGGAAACCTCTAGCATATAAGTGATCTATTACAATAATTATTAATAAAAATAATTCTCATGCCCTTGAATCCTATTTATACTAAATCTATCTACCAAAAGAACAATCTATATGAAGATCTTATAGAAGCAAAAGCTTCTATTAGGTCTTCTTACATTTGACTTATTCTTCATTATTAAAAGGAATTATTAATACTGGCCTTTATTACATAGAAAATATGTTATTCTATGTATGTGAGGGGTTAGGTCCCTAACATGCCCTCCCCCTTAAAATCCAGCCTTGTTCTCAAGGCTTGAGATGAGGAAATTGTTGCATAATGGTAGCAGGGTTCCAAGGTGGCATTTGTTGGAGTTTTATCTTTCCATTGTAGTGAAACTTGCTTGATGGTGAACTGATGGAGATGATACTCCCGCTAGTCCAATACTACTTATGGCTATAACTAGATCGATCCTTCTTCATCCAACTCGAGAATAATTTTTTGAGTTTGGAACTTAGTTCCAATCACCTTCTTTAATCAAGAGACATGAAAAATAGGATGGAGCTTAGAATTATTGGGAAAAGATAAATGATAGGCCACATGCCCCACACACTTAGGAACTGTATAAGGACCATAAAATTTGGGTGCCAATTTATGATAATGGTCAGCCTTAAGTGAAGTCTGCATATAAGGTTGTAGTAAAAAAAACACCTGGTCCACTTCAACAAATTGACATTCTGAGTGACCTTGAACTACTTGTTTCTTCATGCGATTGTGAGCCATGAACAAATTATCTTTTATGGTATGGAGAATATCCTCTCGAATGGTAATAGTTTCGTTAACTTCCTCGACCTTCGAGACACCAAGCATGTTGTTGGATTACTAAGAGGGGGGGTGAATAAATAATGATAAATTATAATAATTTTAACCACGGTATCAATGTATCATCTATGAATGCATCAAATCATACATATCATAATCATGTAAGAATAAGCAACATCACATCAATAATACAGTACACTGGTGTTTACGTGGAAACCCAAATGGGAGAAAACAAAATAATTATTTCTTCTATATTTATCAAAAGAAAACATTCATTGGAAGCACCAACTTGCAATTCTCCAGATACAATTGGAAGGGGGCTCCAACCCCCTATTCTCGGGATCCAACCATAAGGAAGCTACAACTCCCTAATTCTCTGGCTCCAACCAGAAGGATGTTACAACCCACTAGGTTCTCCAGCTACAATCAGAAGGTGGATACAACCACCTTTCCTTGCCCCATCCAACCTCCTTGTAATATAAATGTAGACTAAATGTCGCTATCACAAACTATGCCACTATCACTACCACTCTGTCTCTGTCACTATCTCTATCATTCCCACTCTATCTTTGTCATTGTCTCTGTCACTGTCACTTTGTCTCTATCACTATCACATTAACATGTATCTTCTCATCAACCAAATATGCATGTACCATACCATGCATCAAGTGTATACCAATATACATACATTCTCATGCATCGATCATGAACCAAAAGATACATCAACAATGAATAGTGAATCGTGAACTAGAAGATCAATCATGTACAACCTGTTCCATATACCATATCATCAACCATATGTATATCTATACCAGATCATCAATGAAGTATTTCAAAGAGCCTATGCATTCCCCTCATGCATACATCATCATACAACATGGATATCCCTCAACCATATACAATCAACTCGAGGATGTGATCTAAAAGAACCATATTAATGGTGTACCATACATACGAGTGTTTCTCACTCATCCAACTAACCAACATATACAATATCCAACTAAAATACCAGCCATACCAAGAATGCCTCAAGCATTAACAACATCATAAGAAAATATAGGCATAAAATAAAACTAATAACTATACTGGAACTTCTATAGTTGACATGAACCTGTAGAATACTAACCTGTTAACTTGATTTCAGAATCTAGGGACCTGGTACCAACATCTATTCAAACCTTCATTATATTTTCACAGATACATGACCTTCTCTTCTACATCCCACATATATCCACGTTTTCCTTCACTGAAACCTACGTACATGTGCACCCTTCTAACCTACAACCCATGGATACCTAAGAAACTAAGGTTTGCAGAAACCCTGAGAGTTTCTCCTTCGACCTTCCTTAGATACCTCAGAAACATTTCTCCAAAACCTTAGCAAATGATCACTAGTTCACAAGATAGATAATCAATGAATGAGTTTGTGAGTATACTTGTGAATGAATCCTTGAGGTGTTTATATACTTGTGCTAGGTAATTAATCCCCTTAAATTAGCGATTCTAGGATTTTCTTCTTACAACAACTTTACCCCTTTGACAAAGAATTATAACAAACTAGGGGCTTCTTGTCCACTCTTTAGGGATTCCAAATTTACAAGGCCATATCTCCCTAACCATGAGGAACTACATGGAATTCCAAATATCACCGAAAATGGTACAAAGTGTATTGTCCATCCATAAGTGAGTTACCTTCATTTACTCCATCCTTCATGACTTAATTCCTCATTCCAATATGGGATCCTTAACCATGATTAATGGTTTCTTGTAGATTTCGTCAAAGTGTATTCCCATGAGGACCATGCTTAGAGCTATGTCATAAGGGGGCCACTTTGGATAATTCTCCAAGTAAACCCATCACACTAGTTGAAATCAATGACAACCAATTGTCCAACAATCTCCCCCTTTTGCATGGATGGAAACACTTAAGCATGGAAATCCTTATGCTCATGATCCCCCTGTGACCATTAATCCCCATGACTGTATGCCTCTATCAATCCATTCCTTACTATTTATATCTCCCCATTTTAAATCAAGTGAAAAGGGTATTCCTCATCCAGAGATTCTCCCCCTATCTACAAGCCTCCTCTAACTATACAAACGTTTTTCTTCATGGCGCTTCCTCGTGTAATTATTTGATGTATATATGAAAATAATTCATAAGTTTTGTGACATGAACTTATTCTATACTTCTATCTCTCTCCCCCTATATAGTTAAGAGTGATTATTATTGGATCACTGTGTGGTATAAATTACTCCAAGTTTATGTCGCATATACTCAAAAGGTTCCCTTGCAAGCGGTTTGGTGAAGATATCTGCAACTCCTTTGTCCCTTCATACTCTAGATTGATTTTCTTCTCTACATCTTGTTCCTGTAAGAAGTGATACTTGATCAGAATATGATTTTTCTTAGAGTGCATCACTAGATTCTTTGAAATATTGATGGCACTGGTGTTGTCACAAAGTATTGAAATGGGCTCATCATACATTACTTGCATATCCTGCAAAGTCTGCTTCATCTAAAGAACCTGAGTACAACATGTCATTGTTGAAATGTATTCTTCCTATTTTGTTGACAAAGATACTGATGATTATTTCTTTCTTAACCATGATACCAAACACTCACCCAAGTAGAAATATTCTCCACTTGTGCTTCCCATATCACCAATGCAACCTTCCCAATCTGCATCTGTGTAGGAATTGACAAGAGATATATCCTTCCCTCTTTGATACCATAAACTAGACTCTTTTGTACCATTGAGATATATGAATATCCCCTTTACTGTCAAAACAAAATATTCTTTTGGTATTGCCTGAAACCTTGCAACCTGTTGAACTGCTTGCATAACATCTGATCTAGAAGCTGTCACGTAAGGTAAGATACCAATCATTAATCTGTATTGATCCAGGGGATCAAATTTTGCTCAAAATTCAAAGTTCTCAAAATTGCTTCAAATTGAATGGGAGCATAGGCCTCGTCGTCACGAACCCAACGCAATTCATTTGGGTTAAAACAGACGTCGGATGAGAGAGATATCACTTTCTATTCAAAATGACAAACAAGCAAAAAACAATGTGTTGACTGTACAGTCTGTACAATCCGTATGGATGTTGATGTGGCATACCGTATGACATGTGGCAGAGCCATACGACACATGGTAGGGCCATACGACATGTGGCAGGTGTTGGCTGCCACATGTCACCCTGGAATTGGTTTAAAATTTATGTTGTTGGCCAAATTCGACCCCGTGACCTCCGGGCAAGGGTAACTCTTTGGGAAGGGCTTCCCAACCAGTGCGCCCACAAGTTTTTCTTATTATATATGTGTGAAACAATATATATATATATATATTTCAATAGTTTTTGTATGGGGCGCGGTCTAGACCAGGGCTTAGCCCCCGGCCCCCGGTCATATGTGTTACAATAGAACCACTGGCGTGCACCTCTGATCTGTTACCATATGGTTTTTAAAATGTGGCCATTTTTAAATATATGTGCGATCATATGGTGGCCCATGTGCCCTCGTCCTTGGAGGTTAGGGGCTAAGGTGCACAACCATCCTATAGTTCGCACCAGTTGTGTGGTTGCGCGCGGTGCTAGGTTTTTACACATATATGCACGTGGGGGCTAGGTTGAGGAGGCAAGGGGTGCATTTTGGTGATCCAGAGACAACAAGTTTGAAGGGGAACTTCCAGGAAGCCTATCTTCTTCAATTTTTGGCCAAACGAGGTGTCGAAAAATCCCAACTAGGTGTTTTATGATGTTTTGAAGCCATTGGAGCCATCTATTTGGAATTTTGAGCATTTTAAAGAACATATTTGAGAGCTTTGAGCAAATAATACAAAAGATCCATTGGAGGCTGGACCAGGAGATGTAGCCCAAGAGAGGGGTGAACTCCTTTATCATTTGTTGTGTTATGTGTTTTATGTTCTCTGTTATTTGATGTTGTTTATATGCATCTTGAATATGCTATTTCTTTAAAAGTTGTGTTTGAAAAATTGATCCATTTGCATAAGAATAGTTGAATTAAAACTTGCAAATATTTTCAAGAATACAATTCTTCATCATTTTTAGATCAAGTTGCTATCAGAGCATAGGTTTTTGAAGACTTGATTATTTGCAAGTGTTTTGTTTTCTGATGCTCACAAGGTTGAAACTCACAAGAGGAGAAGGTCAACTTGTAGAGCCAAGTTCTCATCCTTCAAGAAGAAAGATTATATCATCACTGCAAGCTTCAAGGAGGCATTCACCAAGTATGGCTCATGAAGGTAGTCATGAACATATTCCTACAGAAGATGAAGATCTCAGAAAGGCTTTCATGTAAATGAGAGAAATGATGAAACTCTTGATGGAAGAAAGGAATACAAGGTTGCAAGGTGAAGGCTACAACCCTTCAAAGCACAAGGGAGATAGTGGTGATAAAACTCCAAATGGAAATGGAGGGAATGGTGCTTCTCCACCACCCTCACCTCCATCTTCTTCTTCTTCTTCTACCAGTTCCAGACCTCTTCCAAATTCTCCAAAAGGACATGGTAAAACTCCTTCACAAATTCCTTTGTTAAATCTTGATATTAAATTCGAATTGCCAATGTACAATGGAGAGGTAAATGATGAGAAATTAGATAATTTGATTTGTCAGATTGAGGTGTATTGTAGGATACATAAAATTCAAGATGATGAAACTAAGATTCAACTTGCTTCTTTAATATTGGATAGTGCAACACTCATTTGGTGGGAAGCCAAGACTCAAGAGGAAATGAAGAAACATGGTAAAATTTTAACCTCTTGGAGTGATTTTATTATTGCAATTAAAAAACAATTTTACCCATTGGTATATATGCAAAAAGCTACTATGGATTGGAAATTTTTTAGACAAGCTAAAGGAAAAAATGTGAAAAGCTTTACTCAAGAATTTAGGAGAAGAGATTTGGTTTTGGGAGTCGATTTGTCTTCTCAATAAACTTTACTCAAATACATTGGATCTTTACAAAGTTATTTGAGACATACAATACTCATGTTTAATCCTTCAAATCTAGATGAAGTTTGTGTTCAGGCCACTCATTGGGAAGAAAGAGGAAGGAATGAAACTCATAAGGGTAACAAGAAGCCTTTCAG
>SNQJ01S0134938.1:43746-58872 GCA_010110895.2 Picea sitchensis
AAGCCCAGCTAGGGGTTTTTGGACGTTCTGAAGCCATTGGAGCCACCTATTTGGAATTTTGAGCATTGTAAAGCACATATTTGAGCACTTTGATCAAATAATACAAAAGATTCATTAGAAGATGGACCAGGAGATGTAGCCCAAGAGAGGGGTGAACTCCTTTATCATTTGTTGTGTTATGTGTTTTCTGTTCTCTGTTATTTGCTACTATTTATATGTATATTGAATATGCTATTTCTTTAAAAGTTGTGTTTGCAAAATTGATCCATTTGCATAAGAACACTTGAATTAAAACTTGCAAATATTTTCAAGAATACAAGTCTTCATCATTTTTAGATCATGTATTGTCTCTGATATTATTCCTTGGAATCATCATCCTTACTTAACTTGAAACTTTTTTACATAGGAGTACCGACTGGTTTGCAATATTTCATTCAAAACTTCTTCAACATTTCTCTAATATACTTTTCCTGAGAGATGAAGATACATTTGTTTCTCTGACATATTTGTAATCCTAAAAATAAGGTTAACTCACCAAGCAAGGACATATAAAACTCGTGTCACATGTCTTTGGAAACTTTTTGACTCATCCTGTCATCATCACTTCCCTAGATACTATCATCTACATAGACATCAATAATCAATATATTGTCTTGATCCATCTTTATGAAGAGATTGTTGTCTACATTTCCTTTCGTGAACCCTTGTTACTGTAAATATTGGTCTAGTCTCAAATACCATGCTCTGGGGGCTTGTTTGAGAACACATAAATCCTTCTTCAATATGAAAAGATAAATTTATTTTTCTGATAACTGAAATCCTTCTGGCTTCTTAATGTAGAAGTATTCTTCTATATCTTCGTTGAAAAATGATGATTTCATGTCCATCTAATACACTTTTATGTTTTTAAAACAAGAGTAGGCTATAATTAGTCTTATTGCTTCCATTTTGGTAATCATAGAAAACATCTCCTCAAAATATATACCCTCAACTTGAGAGTATCCTTTGCATACCAGTCTTTCTTTCTTCATGGTAACATGTCCATCCTCATTCAACTTGTTTTTGAATACCCACTTTTTTCCGATGACATTCTTATTATTTGGCCTTGGAACCAATTCCCATGTGTCATCATTTTCAATATGATCTAAATAGTCATCCATAGCATTGACCAAGTATTCATCCTTGTTGGCTTCTTCAAAACTGCTTGGCTCAATAGTATATAGAAGTGTTATATGTTTTTGTTTTGGTGAACATATTATTCTTCTGGTTTCAACCCCTACATATTTATTTTGAATCATATGATTCGATGGATGATTCTTTAGCACTCGTATTCTAAGTGTATTTGGAGGTTATTTAAGTTTGTATTGGTCATATTCTTTCTCTACTTCTGATTGTTATTGTTCATCTTATTATTATGCTTCCTCCTCCTTCAATTCTTCTTCTTTGTGGAACTATTCTTATGTTTCTTTGATTCCTTGCTTCTTATTTCCCCCATTAGACTCATCAATTGTCACATTGATGCTTTCCAATATTTTATTGAGCCTTAGGTCAAATAATTTGTATGCTTTCCTTTTTCCCAAGTATCCAACTAGTATTCCTTTGTCAACTTGAGAATCAAACTTTCCCATTTTGTCATCTTCTCTTTTGATGTAACATTTGCTTCCAAAAAATCTGAAGTGCTTCACATTCATTGGTATTCCTTTCCATAGTTAATAGTGAGTCTTATTAGTGTTTCTTCCAAGAATTCCTCAGTTATGAATGTGAACTATGAAGTGTACTTCTTGAAACCAAAAGACATCTGTTAATTTTGAATCCATCAACATGGTTCTAGCCATTTCGTGTATTGTCATGTTCTTTGTTTCGACAATTCCATTTTGTTGAGGTGCCCTGTCTATCGAGAAATTCCTTTTTATGACATGCTCACTACAAAAGTACATAAACTCCTTTGATGTAAATTCTCCTCCGTTATATGATCTTAAACACTTGATTTGCAAATATGTTTCAGTTTCAACCATTTGCTTGTATACCTTGAAGTTTTCAAATGCTTTTGACTTCTTCCTGAGAAAAAAGAATGCAATCATTCTTGTATAGTCATAAACCAGTAGCATAAAGTACTTCTCACCTTTCAATCCTTTTGTTCTAATCGGTCCAACTACATCAGTATTCATAATTTCAAGAAACTTTGTTGTGGAGTACTCCTTTGACTTGAACTTTTTCTTGGTTTGTTTTCCCTATAGACAATGATTGCATATAATGTTCATTGGCTTCAATATCTGTTTCATTTGTCTTAATGCTTCCTTTCTGTTGACTTTGATAATATTATCAAAATTTATGTGACCCATTCTTCTGTTCTAGAGCCAAATTTCATTATCCTTTCCTAAACAACATATATCCTTTCCTATTTCATTTAGAACATATATGTTTCTTGGAATTCTTAAAGTTGTAGCTACAAAATTTCCTGATTATGCTTTCTTTATCTCACACTTCTTTGAATAAAACACAAGTTTGTGTCCTTGATCACACATTTGACTTACACTTAACAGATTGTGTTTCATGTCTTCAACTAGTAAAACATTTTCTGCCTTGGCATCCTTACTTCCGAGCTTGACTGTATCCTTCCAATAGTCCTGGATGAGTTTTCATTTTCAAATGAAATTTACCCATCTCTTTCCTTATTTAATGTCAGAAACATGTCTTTATCACCAGTCATATGCTTGGAGAATCCACTATCAACATACCATCCATATTTCATGTGTTGAGTTTGTAAAGAAATATTTCATTATTCAGTGTTGAATTGGTCTTGAATTCTTATCCATATTCTTTATGGTTCCTACTTATGACCATTGATATTCTTCTTTGGTTCCTTTAGAGGAACATTGAGTCTACAATATCTAGCTATATGTCCAAAGTTGTTGCAATTGTAACATTATACCTCATCACTTAATGATCCAAATCTATTGTATCTTCTACTTTGTGCTTCATGAGATCTTCCTTGATAACTATTTCTTGTGTAACCCTCACCGTTTCTTTTGTTCTTGGTATTGGCTCTACAATTTACAGTTTTGTGCTTAAAATTATAACATGAATAAAATGAACCAATAAAAATAGTTTGATACCCGAGAGTGGAAGATCTTCTGAATGGTGCATTTCTTCTGAATCCTTCTTCTTCTTGGGATCTTTCTATAGTTGGTTTTTGATGACATTGACTTCTTAATCTTCTAGGTGGTGCAATGTCTCTGTAATATTCCCCTTGAGTTTTATTGTCTTCTTCCTTCGAGGTACCTATGGCATCTTCTTCATAGCTTCTTGGATCGTATTCTTGCTATGTCATTTTGGAGATTGAGACTTTCTCTATCTACTTCTAATTGTATCCCAATCCAGATCTATCATAGTAAGTTCTTTGACTGTTAATGACATTATCCAATAGCTTAGTGTTGTTTTTCTACATATCCTTCTTCTGGAGATCTTTCTTTAGAGTGAATACCTCTACCTCCAAGATTTCAATGGTTCTGTCTCTTTCTTCTAACTTCTCTCTGAGTTTTTATTTTATTCTCTTGTCTTGTTCTGCTTGGACTTTCAACTTCGTAATCATTTTCTCTAATTCTTCAGAGTTGGAATTCTGAGAATTTTCTTTGTTCTTTAGTTCTTCCTTTAGTGACTTGTTTTTCTTCTTTTCCCTTTTTATTACTTCTATGGAACTTAATAGTTCTTCTTTGTAATCAAATTCATCCTCTTCATATTGTTCTTAAGATCCTTTATCGTCAGAGTCTTGTATTTCCATGAATAATACCTATTTTGTATCATTATTGCCAACCTCATCTTCATCTGATGAAGAAATGTCTTCCTTGGTGCAAAGGATTTTCTTGAAAAACTTCTTTTTGTTTCTTCTACCCTTTTGAATTTTATTTTTAGGGTCATCTTCTTCTTCATTTATTTTCTTTTTCTTATAAGGACATTTATTAGAAAAATGGCCAACACCATCACTATTAAAACAAATCAATGGAATCTTACCTTTGTATTTTCCGGTTCCCTTTTTCAATCTTCTAACGAAGTTAGCTATTTCTTCATCTTCCTCTCAATCATCGTTGCATCTATAGTATAAATTTTCCTTTTGTTTGTTTTTCTTCTTTATCTTATTGGATTCCTTGAATGCTATTTCCTTCGTTACTGGAATTTCCTACTATGTCCCCATATCATAAATTGTGAGTATCCCATGCAGCTCAGCCATGATCAAGGTGTCTAGATATGTTCTTTCTTCCAAGGATGAAATATTCAGATCATATCTCATAGGTAGAGACCTTAATACCTTTTGAACAATGATTGTTTCCTTCATTTCTTCTCCCAGAACCTTGATGGAATTGACTTTATCATAAACTCATAGAAAGTATGAGACAATGTTTTCATCTTCCTCCATTTTTAATTGTTCTAACTTGACTCTGAATGTTTGAAGTTTGGATACTTTAAATTTTTCATCTCCTTCGTAGATTTTCTTTAGTTTGTCCTAGATTTGTTTTGCTGATTCACAGTTCACAACCTTGCTATATAATGATTTAGTCAACCCATCCAAGAAAGAATTTATGGCTATAGAATCATTATATTCAAGTTTCTTTCCATCCTTACCTATCATGGGAGTGGTTGGTTCTTTTTATCCATTTACTACTACTCACCAAACATCGAATCCTTGTGCTTGTATATATGTTTTCATTATTTTACTCCAAAATGCATAGTTCTTGCCATCAAACCATGACACCCCAATTCTAGCATAATCCATGATCTCCTTCTAGTGGTTAGACTGCTTCTTGAAGGACCTTCTCTGATTCCAAATGTTGGATTAATAAGGGGTGGGGTTAATCAACAATGAGCAATTATAACAATTTTAACCACAGTATCAATGTATCACCTATGAATGCATCCAATCATATATATAATAAGCATGTAAACATAAGAAAAATTACATCAACACTGCATCAATAAAAAAATACACCAATATTTACGTGGAAACCCAAATGGGAAAAAACAACATAATGCTTTTCTTATATATTTATCAAAAGAAAACATTAATTGGAAGCACCAACTTTTGATTCTCCAACTACAATTGGATGGAGGCTCCAACCCCCTATTCTCGGGATCCAACCTGAAGGAAGATAGAACTCCCTGATTCTCTAGCTCAAACAGAAGGAGGATACAACCCCCTATGTTCTTCGAATACAACTGGAAGGTGGCTACAACTACCTTTCCTTTCCTCGTCCAATCTCCCTGTAATATAAATGTATACTAACTGTCGCTATCACAAACTATGCCACTATCACTACCACTGCCACTGCAACTCTGTCTCTATCACTATCCCTTTGTCTCTATCACATTCTCTGTCACTGTCACTCTATATTTTTCATTGTCTCTATCACTATCACATCAACCTGTATCTTCTTATCAACCAATTATGTCTATATTGTACCATTGATCAAGTTTATACATGTTATCTCATGCATCAATCATGACCCAAAAGATACATAAAAAATGAATAGTGAATCATGAACTAGAACATCAACCATGTAAAACTTGTTCAATATACCATATCATCAACCATATATATATATGTACCATATCATAAATGAAGTATCTCAAAGATCCTATGCATGCCCCTCATGCATACGTCGCCATACAACATGGATATCCATCAACCATATACAATCAACTCAAGGATGTGATCTATAAGAACCACATCAATGTTGTACCATACATAAGAGTGTTTCTCATTCAGCCAACTAACCAGCGTATACCATATCCGAGTACAAGACCAACCATACCAATAATTCCTCAAGCATTCACAACATCATAAGAAAATCTAGGAATAAAAACAAACTAATAACCATACCAAAACATCTGTAGCTAAACTGAGCCTGTAGAATGTTAACCTATGAACTTGCTTTCAGAGTCTAGGGACCTAGTATCATTATCTAGTCAAACCTTCATTATATTTTCACAGATACGAGAGATTCTCTTCTATTGAGCCCACTGAGTTTTCCTCTCATATGAAAAAAAACTCAAATATATTTCCAAACACTTGTTGACAAATTTAGTTAGACCATAAGTTTGAGCATGGTTGTGCTAAGATGCAATTGGTTTCCCTGTAACCTAAACAATTCTTTCTAAAAGTTGCTAGTGAAAGTGGGATCTCATTCATAGACAATGAAATGAGGCATGCCATGAAGATTGAATATATGATCCATGAAACGTTGAGCCACAGTGGATGCAGTGAATGGGTGTTGAAGAGAATAGAAATGAGCATATTTAGAAGGATGATCAACGACCACCATGACGATGGATTTATTGCTTGATTTAGGTAAGCCAGCAATGAAATCCATAGAAATATCCCTCCAAATAGTAGGTGGAATTGGAAGTGTTTGTAGTGTCCCTGATGCTCTGACAATTTCTCACTTGTTACATTGAAAAAATCACATTCCACCAAAATGGTGTGGACTTCTTGCTTCATACCATCCCAAAAAATGAGAACGTTTGACCCTGTCATAGGTTTTGGCAAACCCAGAATGCTCAACTATGGGTTTAGCATGAAGCTCGGAAAGCAACATGGATTTAACTTGTGACTGTTTTCTTAAATACATATGGCCTTTGTAGAGAAGATATTCATTGTGTCAAGACTACTCTGGATAAACTAGAGAACTGTCTTGCAATTTTTGGATAAGATGCCACAATTTGGGATCTTGCAGCCATTCTCGATGAACAACTTGGAGCCAATTTGGTACAATGAAGGATAGAGAGAAGAGGGACCCTTCATCTTCATATTTCCTTGAAATAACATCTGCAACCACATTGTATTTTCCTTTCTTGTAAATGATCTCATAATCATATCCAAATATCTTGGTCACCCATTTTTGTTGCTTCGGGGATGAAATTCGTTCCACCATAAAATACTTGAGGCTCTGATGATATGTATTAATTTGGAAGAATTTCCCCAATAGAAAAGGGTGCCAAATATCCACAACATGCAGAATGGCCATCATTTCATTTTCATAGATTGATTGTCTTAAATGGAGCTCCGACAATTGTTTGCTATTGAAGGCCAAAGGTTGGCCATATTACATAAGGACGATGCCAATTCCTTTCCCTAAAGAATCACATTCCAGAATAAAGGTGTTTTTGAAGTCAGGAAGGGTTAGGACATGAGTAGTGCACATAGGCTCTTTCAAGGCTTGTAAGGAGTGATCAACGATTGGATTCCAAATGAAAGCATTCTTTTTAAGGAGAGCAGTGAGAGGCACCACAATTTTTCCATAATTCTTAAAAAACTTGCGACAATATCCTGTTAAAATGAGAAACCCATGCAATCTGTAAAGATTCTTGGGACAAGGCCAATCCTTCATAGCTTCAAGTTTCTTAGGATCCATCCTGACACCATCCTTGCCAACAATATGACCCAAGTACTCCACTTCCAAAGCACCAAAAGAACATTTATATTGTTTGAGGAAAATTTGGTTATGAGAGAGTAGATGAATAAATTGATCCACATGGGCAAGATGGGGTGTCCATGGTTTTCTATAGATGAGAATACCATCAAATAAAACTAATAAAAAACTACGGAGAAAGGATGAAAGACATGATTCATGAGGCTATAGAAAGTGGAGGGAACATTACATAAAGGAAAGGGCGTGACCAAGAACTCATAGTGGCCCTCATGAGTTTGAAAAGTAGTATTGGGAATGATTTCCTCTTTCATATGTATCTGGTGGTAGCCAAAATGAAGATCAAGTTTAGTAAAGAATTGGGCAATGCTTAATTCATCCAAGATATCATCAATGACAGAGATGTGAATTTTTTCTTTGATGGTGAGTTTTTTGAGGGAACAAAAGTGAGAACGCATGCACCAAGAGCCTTATTTCCTAAGTACCATGACCACAAGAGAAGATTCGGGGCTGGTACTAGGATGGATAACACCTGCGGTGAGAAATTTGTGAAAAACATTTCTCAATTTAATTTTTTTGTGAAAAGGATGATGATAAAGGAGAACATTGGGAGGAAGGATACTGGGTACTAGGGGAATGAAATGATCATGAACACCATGGGAAGGGGGAAGTACATGGGGAGCATAAAAAACAACTTGGTGTTTGGAGATGATGGCTTGGAGGTCAGGATGGAAAAATGGTGTCTCAGCGACATGAATGGAATGGAGTTGTGCAATAATGTCAGAATGACCTTTCTTGAGGATATTTTACATGCTATGGGCACTGGTTATTTCAGGGTAGTCGATGGTGATTCCTTGGAACTTATACTGTTGTCCCTCTTGGATGATTGCATGGTTAATTCCTTAAAATGCACGAGGAGGAGACCAAGAGTTTTTAACCATTATGCACCCAACACAATTTCACAACCACCCATACTGATAGAAAACATATGATATTTCATGTGGTAGTGACCAATTTGGAGACACACATTTTCATAACTCCCCCACATTTCATGGAACCTCCAATGGAAATCATGATTTGAAATTTGTTGACTTCACAAATATAGAAATTAGTTTCTTGGGAAATGAAATGACAAATAAAATTATGGGTGTTTCCACTGTCAAAGAGGATGATGACCTTCCAATGCTTAATGTAACCAATTAGCTTGAGGTTTTGGGGAGTAGAGAATCCAATGAGAAATTCAGTGAAATTATTGGTTCAACTTTTGGCGGGTCTGAGGGAAGTTTAATATCATTTGGCTCTAGTATCTCGATCATAGGGGGGGGGACTTGACCACTTCTTCCAAAACATCCTTAGATATTTCCATGAAAATATTGTGTTCCTTACACTTTTTCCCCAAAAAATATTTGTCATCAAAATTATAAAAAAGGCCCTTGAGTTAGCGTTCAACCAGTTCTTCTCATGTCAATTTATATATCTTCGATGGAGTGGAAGGAGGGGATGGAGTGGTGGGTTTAGGGGGGGGAAGAAAGGATGGTTTTCTGGTTTGAGAAGAGACAACATGTTGTGATTCCTTATCTCATTTAGTAGCATCCGCCCAACTCTAAGGGAGATCCATGAGGACATGGGAGAAAATCTCATCCTTGAGGCCACTAATAAAACATTCCCATAAAAAAAGCATCAAACATGCCCTTCGTGCGAAATCCAAGAGCTCAAATGCAGCTATAAAGTCTTCCATTGTGTCAGATTGTTTCAACTTGGTCAAACGACCTAAATGGTGTGTGTCAATGTCAAAACCTTCATAAATATCTGCAACAAATTTTGTCCAAGCAACATACCCTTGGAAGGATTTTTTTCTCCATGGCCACCATTTCCAGCATTCCATATCTAGATGCAGAACACCATACCCAAGTTTGGCCAACTCATCAATAATGTTGTACAAAGATAAATAGTGTTCCATTTGAGTGACTCATCCTGTGGGATCTGAGCCATCAAATTTGGTCACCTCCATGTGAGGGGCATGTAGGTCCCACTGAAAGTATTTGGAAGGAAAAGAGGTGGACTGGTAGGATTCATGACCTTTAGAGTTATAAGGTGTGAAAGACGAGAATGGATTTGGGGTGGGATTAAACAAGGCAGTCAAATTGTTCACTATGTTCTATCATTGTTGACACATGGCAGTCAATTAAGTGATGGATGTGGGAAGTGATTTGAGCATAGAAAACCAATATTTGAGGTTACCAATACTCTAAGTAATGGAAAAAATATCAATCTAAGTTTGTTCATTAGATTTTTCCAAGGTAATGAGATGTTGTTTCCAATATTGACTGGACATGTGGGCCATGGGGATGGGATAGGGGGAAATTGGGACCACATAGAAAGGGGTTATTGGTGAATGGTACCACTAATATTATTTCAAATAGAGGAATTCAATGGGATAGGTTCCAAATATGGGTTTTTGGAAGGCGTCGAGTCCACAAAAAATAAAATTGTTGAAAAAATATAGATATGATTGTGATCAAGGAAAAGAGAGGAATCAAATGGGATAGGTCTCAAATAATGGTGCATGAAGGATCCAATTTTTCTTACTCCTGAGGAGTTATACTCCTATATTAATAATACTCCATTGATGAAATGGAAAAAATCTTAACAAGAAGAAATATTTAGGAATTTTGCAACCCAAATGTAGGAGGCAAGGTTGCACGACAATAGATCTTGTATGTGTTGTTTCTACTTTATTTTCGTCCCAAGGGTTAGGGTTTTTAGGGTCTATAGACAAGGTTTTTCCTTGTTCTATATCTCTTTGATATACGTGTGGGGGCCAATAGTAGTACTTGACCTAATATCTCAGGGTACCAACTAAGGATGTTAGACCATGCCCTTAACTGTATTACCCGACTACCCAAGTACTAGAGAGTATCTTCCTGAGTTTTTTTCTCAGTGGAACTATAGAAGTCAGGTGACCAATTGGTTTATCTATGGAGGGATTCAATATATCTAGGTTGATCCATATACAAGTTTTGTCTAATGCACTACCACTCGAAGGGGTACCAACAAGAGTTACAAGGGTGGCTAACAATGTGCACTTAAGTACCACTTGTAGTTCTTTCTTGTATGCTTCCCCAACCATAGATTTATGTGTTGAACAATAGATCTCTATATATTTAATACGTTAGAATATGTATCTACCCTGGAAAAAAAATAACCCACAAATTTCTGCCAAAAACATTTCTTTGATACCACTTGTAAAGTACCAGATATATTATAATAGCCAAAAACAAAAATATTGCAGAGAATAACAATGAAAAAACAAAATATATGAAACCACAACACTAAAATAATACCTTTATCGATAGGAAACAGTGTTAACTTTCCTCTTCGATGGGGAAAACTCTAGCAGAGTACCACTCTATTACAATAATTCTCAATACAAATACTTCTCATGCCCTCAACTCCTATTTATACTAAATCTATCTACCATACAAACAATCTAGAGGAGTATCTTCTAGAAGCGAATGATTCTATTAGGTATTATTACATTTGACTTATTCTTCCTTATTACTAGGCATTTTTAATATTGGAATTTATTCCATGGAAAATATTGTATTCTACCTACATGAGGAGTTAGGTCCCAAACATAATTCTCCAACAACAGGTTCATAACAGCTTTCAACAAGCTCAACACGGTAACTTATTCATCAAGGAAAGAAACTCACCAAGGTTCAAATTTTAAAAAATATTCCTTGGGAACTTGATGCAATGGACACCATTGATTCATAAGGGGGGAAGTGTTAGCATTGGAAGTCACATCTGGATTGCGGAAGAGGTAAGCCCAAGGCCCATCGGTTTTTTATGTCATGATGAATAATTTTAAAGGGTGGTCTAATGGATGTAGTCTCAAGATTATATCACTTTAACTCAGAAAGCTGGATGGAAATTCATAGATAAGTGAGGTATTGATATAAATTAGGCCAGTAATTTTGTATAGTGGTGAGTAGGCAGAAGAAACGGGAGAGAGGTATGAAGGTCTGCTCTGGACATATGGTCTTCCAATAGCCTATGGAGGAAAAGTCTTAGATACAAGATCCTCTTGGATCTGAAAACTTCAAGAACCCGAAAAACATTGCAATGCCAGATATAGTCAAACCTACACTATACTACAATCACAAAACCCGATTGGATCATCCATGCCTGAGATTTCAGAGTCATAAGCAAATAAATAAAAGGAGAAGTTGGCTGCCATTAAACAAGAAGTCTCAAATAACAATTCATAACTATAGAACCAGAGGCCTCATTAAAACATTACAATAGGGAGAATAGCTCTACCATAGACACTAACAAAGTATGAAAATGACTCCTATATACTAAGAACCAAAATCACAGTAGCGAGTTCGAGTCATCACATTGAAGGTGTTATGTCTGCATGCCTCCTCGCAGAATGTGCATGCAGTTTCTGGTCAGACGTGAACTCTGCCAGATGCAATCGAGATTTATAATGGGCCTCTGGATGAGTGGAATAAACGATAGTACCTTTCCATACTTTCCATTAATGGTGGAAATGATGTTAAACCACCATCCCTAGTTTTAATAACTGCTTCCTTGGGATCAGAGAGTTCCAAGTCATCTCTTCATTTGTAGGACGTGGCGGCCTCTTCTACATATTTGAGCTTTCCCAGATTGTCTATGGGAGATTCATACAAGTGGACATGGATGAGGATCTGGCGGGGCTGATGAAGTGATTGGTGCAGGATCGACAGACTATGGCATATGATCAGTGGTAGGTGGATAGATGAGAGAGGTGGAAGGTGACAGGGAAATTGTGAGTGGTGGAAAATGTGCATACTGCGCTAGGTCAGGTCAGAGGTGAAGTGGTACGGGGTGATATTGTGGGGGCAGAAGAGAGGCCATGGTAGTAGGCGGGATGGGGACCATCTTCCTAGATGGAGGTGAATGGTAGAACACCTGGTAGGAGATAGGAGGGTGAGTTACGAAGGAGGAACGGTGAGTGGAGGACAGGTGTGAGGGAGCGACAGGAGGAAAGGGTAGATGCGATAGAAGAGAAGAGATATGGAATGGGATATAGGTGGCGGAAAGAGGCAAGTGCAGTAATGGGAAGTGGAAAATGGTCTACTCAGAGGGGGGGGGGAGATGGTAAGCAGTAAATCATAGGGGTTCTCCGAGTTCATGAGGAGGCACCACAATAGAGGGGGTCCCACACTTGGAAACCACCAAATCGGACCGACCCTCCTCGTTAAAGGTAGAATGGTGGGGGGGGTCTGATATGGGTTGTGTGCCATAGATCTGGGTGCACATATCTCACTCACTCAAATCTATGCATCGATTAGCACGACCACGCCCAAGACCAAAAACTTAGGATAGGACGATTTTGTGGTTTTTTTCCCCCTTTTCTTCATTTCTTTCACCAAAGAACCACATCCAATGAGGAAAACTCCCCCTTTACAATAATATGTGATAACATTAGGCTCCATGGGGAATGGCTTGCTCCCTGTGAGATGCCAAGAACTCTTCTATGGCTCCAGTACTTTACTGTTGGGTTATGGAGTCACCTAAGAAACTGGAAACAAAATAAAAACAATATTTATAAAGATATGGGAGCCATTCATGGCTTAAATAAAGAACTTCTTGAGAAAATTCCCATTTACAGGGCCACCAAAAACTTGATCGCCCTCCAAATTCTACAATTTGTATGTATTATTTGGATATAGCTCAGATATTTCGAAGGGAATGATCCACAAGGCTTCAAACTTGTTGAGTTTTCCTCTGTCTTGCTTTAGCGCTTCCCATTTGAGTATTAGATCTCCCAGCTGGAAATCCTCCTAATTGTTCTTCCTGTCAAAGTGTCAGGTTGTGATATTAAAGATTTAAATGACCTGAAACACTAAATTGTCAAACCAGGGTTGGTAAACTTTGAGCTGCTACACTATATGTGCGGGTAAGGCTCTAATCCCTATCTGATTGCTACCCTTAGAAGAAAACACAAACTCATTCTTAAAAACTGAATCCTAATGACTATCCTGAAACTGATCATCTCCTATTTAATTCATCAACAGAAAACAATCCTATGCCTAAGTGCAGATGCTTCTATTTCTATTCTGATGCAATTCCACAAGACTATCTAACACTATCTTTAATCATCTATCATCCCCATCTCTATTTAAGCCATGACAGAAAAAGTATTTCCTATAATGCATTCAGTCTACCCATCGAAAATAAATCTAAATCTGTCTACAGGAAACCAAAGGAATATCCTACTTACCCTACTGGGACCGGAAGCTTCCTCTAAATTAATTGCAACCTAACTATCTAGCAAAACAGAGTACATCCAAACTCTAGGTTATGGTCAGATTGAAAACTGGAATCGAAACAGACCTAGCTCAGGATCTAAACTCTACAGGAATCAACCATGCTTCAATACTCATCAACGTAGCAGATATTTAACAAGCTAGAAATGATACAGTTGAAGAATAATCAATCAATAATCTGAATAGTTAATTCCAAAACTCAGTAAACTTAACATGCATGCAATTACTACGATACTGAAATAAACTAAATTCAATGCAGAGAACAGTTGCACCTTGAAACTATTTGGCGGGCCCAACCAAAAGGTACAAAACGCCAAAAGGAAGAACCAAAACTAACTAAATCATTCTACGCAACCACTGTGTATCCTTC
Source organism: Picea sitchensis (assembly GCA_010110895.2). NCBI lineage: Eukaryota > Viridiplantae > Streptophyta > Pinopsida > Pinales > Pinaceae > Picea > Picea sitchensis. The sequence goes on from SNQJ01S0134938.1 coordinate 57,861, forward strand.
ATACTCCATTTACTCAAAGAAGATAGCTCAAATCGTATGAAAGTGAAATAACATAACACACATCAGTTTGTATTTAGAAATGTGTGTTCATGTCATAACATAACATAACCCAACCGTCCTTTAGGAGTGGTCCTCTGGTTATATATAGATCCTACTCCATAACAGTCTAAAGCAAAAATACATTCATTCCAATGGATCCCAGGTCCGAAAATAGCTTGAAATCAAGTTTAAAACGGTCTTCACATCTTTGTGACACGTAGTGTCACGAAGTGTGAATCATAAAATGCTAACGACTCAGTTCTATCATTGTGCCTTCAATCATCATATGAGCGATGACTCCATATGTCATGTAGATCTCGTTGTTCCCCACTCTGGCCATAACGCGCGAATTCTTTAGCAGCTTCGTTGGTATCTCCACGGGGTACAAGCTAGTACCTGGTACTGGAAAATCCTGTTCCAAAAATAGAAGTGGTACCTAACCCAAGCCACGTTAGTTCCATTGTCAATTTAAAGCATCAAAATTCATAAAAATAACTTGAAACGTAAAGATACCTAGAGTAACCCCATTGAGTGGTAAAGATATGTCAACTGTGTCAAAACAAAGCCAGAAGGGGTGGTACTGGGTATGGAAATGGAAGTCTTTGTGATATAATATAGGCAAAAACATGATCAAAACTGGAGACCAACATGCCCCCAAACTGAAGTCTTTGCCTTTCCTCAGGCAACAAAAAGTCAAAGACTGATAGCAATCAGAGGGTTGCAGCAGTTGCAACCAACATTTGTAACCTCTCTCGTTTCTTCAGATTTCTAATTTCTTTCTTGAGGACTCGGTTGATTATAATATGCTTTCTGGCAGTCTTCTGAAGTTACCTGTTCCTTTTGAAAATACCCTTATTCCTCTGTTTTAACCTTTCAATTTTGGACAAGAGGTGAGTTACCCTGAGTTTCATGAGTTCATTCTCAGTTTTAATATGTCTATCCAATACAGTGTACTCATGTAACTTCTCTTTCA